>JAAAKL020000277.1:0-47889 GCA_010016065.2 Carybdea cf. marsupialis auct. non (Linnaeus, 1758)
CAGCCTCGCACTGGCAAGAAAATGAATAGACAACGGTGCTGCAATTTGTGGAAGGCACACGGTCTTTGTGGTTAGTTTAGAACGCTTTCTTACTGGAATAAACTACGCCTGGGGTAATAGTGCTAAAATTTTTTCGCTTTTTCGTGCAGTATTATTGTTTTGTACAACGAACAAACACCATTATTATGTCGTTGGCAACTAGGCATATGAATTTTGAGGGCGTTTAATTACTGAAGTACTCTCATCAGTTTTTGCATCCGATCATTTGTTCATCCGGTTTTAATAATTTATAGAGGCGAGTCCAAGTTCTGTCTTTTGAAAACCCTTTTGCTCTTGAACTGTTCACACTTGACAATAAGGACAAGTTACAATAGTGGCTGTAGAAAAAATCAGAAGTTTATCACACATGAGGAGTAAGTTGTTGGACATAGTTGAACACTTCCAACTTATCAACCTGTAGGAATGCGTTAAACTTTTCTTCCGTTTGTTTTCAACTACATGGCACATTTTGTGGAGTTAGTAGGAAACGGACCCGTGTATTTCACCCTAAAGTCTAAATGGTTTTTGATTAACACCGTATTGATACGTTTTCCGTAATTTAGTTAATACTGGTTGAGTACATATACACCCAATAGATCACTTGAACTGTCTGGTATGAATAATGCCGAAGTAATAGGTTTGGTATAGATCTTGATATGCTTTTCATATGTCTGATGATTTGTATTTACCTGCAGGCTAATGTAACATCTGCAGAAATCACCATTCCACACAAACTGCACACATCACTTATTGGTGCCAAAGGAAGATTAATTCGCTCCATCATGGAAGAAAGTGGAGACGTGCAGGTTAATTTCCCACCCGAGGGATCAAATAGTGATAAAGTCATTATTCGTGGACCAAAGGAGGATGTGCAGAAGGTTAAAGAGCAATTGACTGATTTGGCCAAAGAACGTCTTGTCAACAGCTTCTCAGCCGAAATTCGTGCAAAACCTGAGCATCACCGTTTCCTTATAGGACGGGGTGGATCAAATGTGAGGAAGGTAAGTTGTACCCCTTCAATTTAAGTGAAGATAAAGTGATTTTGCAACATGTTTTGACAGTTTGTTGTTGGATATTATGCGGATTTCTCTCAAGCGAAGAAAAAGTAGGAAAACTCACTATTTGGTTGTGTAAATAAAATATTCAACAAAACTTTTTTTTCAGAGCTGAAATTTAAGCAAAAGAAGGCTAAGTTGGCGAAGCACATTTGATTAACACAAGAAGATCCGTTAGCGAATGCAATCCAAAATGAGGATAAGGGATAAGAGGGAAGGTGCAGAAGAGCTCTCAGTATGTAACAAACGTTAGAGAAAGTAAGGTTAAAGTAACTATTAACAATAAAGAAGGAACAGGGAAGTACTACAATTATGGCGGTTGTCGTAGTTGTAAGCACGAGATGAGGACACGCGTAAGGTGACTCTCAAAACATAGAAGAAGATAGAATCTTAAACCCAATACAAATTTTCTCGTTGCGTATTGCAGGATTTAGGACGATCGCTCGGGTGTTGTTTGTCATGACAAAGTACGCCTACTCTCTCAGTCGATGTTGTTGATTCCTCTACTTCGCATTTTAAAATATAGATTTCAAAACAGGAAAGGCAGGTAAGAATGGCAACTATTTCAAATTCTTGAAATTATGGTTATGAAGGCAAGAAGTGTGTTTCTTGTATAAAAGAGAACACATATATTTGTGAAGGTTCTCGGACAGGCTGTAACTTGAGGTATGTTACAAGTTTGTATTGCAGTACCCGTATCACTTATCAGGATATTGCAGTAGGTATTTTCTATACGAAACATATGGACCTGCACGGAGAGGTATTAAATAGCGTCTTTCTACATTTTCAGATACGTGAGAGCACAGGTGTGCGTATCATCTTTCCAGGGCCAAAAGATACTGCACAGGATCTTATCACCATTGTGGGAAAAGAAGAGTCAGTTGCGATAGCCAAGGCCGACCTTGAGCAGAAGATCCAAGACCTTGTAAGTAAAATACTATTGTGAGGATATGTGATGGTTTCCCAACCACGAATGTGATCCTTAGCGGTTTTTTTGCCAACACAGCAAAATGACCGGGTTTTTTCCCTTTTTTCCATTTAAAGTTTCACTAGAATATCTAGGAACTTTGTTAGTGACATTTTTGTTGCGAACTTAAGTCAAATTTAGTTAATATACTTGAAAATAGTCGGCATTGGAACAGTGTCACCATTGGGAGGGAAAGCGATTCCTGTTCGCTGATCAGTAAATCATTCCGCCCTTTCATAAGATGCTGCCCTCAAATACCCTGCTTTTTATGATGAAAGTCATTATATTCTGCCTTTGATCATATGCCATATTGATTGATATATTTAAAAATATAGTTGTTTTTAACGTTGATAATCCCCATTTATCATCACACACTGTGTGGACACGTAATTGAGATAGTAATTTTAGGACTCATACAGACCTTGAACATTCATTGACAAACTGCCGTTTCCCAATATGGTGAAGATGTTATCGCCAAAAGCTTGTAACGGACGTTGCCATTCGGTTAAGGCTACACTTAAAGCGTTATGAGTAGATAGATCGACATATGATAGACTGCACACTGTATTAGAGACAAGTGGCTCGTTTGGTAGAGCTACTTCCAACAGTGCACCTTCGCTTCTCTCCTGCGACCTATGACTTTAACTGCTAGAGATGTGGGCGAGTTGCGATGTGTAGTGTTGGAACTGATGATACATGATATGCTGCACCACTGATTTTCGTGTTTTCTTTTAGGATAAGATTGTGGAAAGTGAAGTTCAGGTGGATCCTAAGCATCATAGGCACTTCATTGCCCGTAGAGCACAGGTACTGCGTGAAATGGCAGAGGAATATGGGGGAGTCCTCATCAGTTTCCCAAGAAGCGACAGTAATTCAAGCCGTGTTGTTATCAAGGGCGCAAAAGATTGTGTGGAAGGTGCCAAACAGAGAATCCTTGAAATTGTACAAGACCTCGAGTCACTGGTGACTATCGAGTGTGTTATTCAACAGAAACACCATCGCTCAATCATGGGAGTTAAAGGGTTAAATGTCCATGAAATAACGGACAAACACGGGGTGCAGATAAAGTTCCCGGAAAGGCCCATGGCTAATGGAAACCACGACGAAGAGAAACAAGATGGAGAAGATGTAAATGGAGATGAGAGCCCTCGCAAATGCGATATAATTTTAATAACCGGGAAGAAAGAAACAACCGAATCAGCCAAAGAAGAGTTACTGGTAGGTTACTTGATAATTTTGATGGTGTTTTGTCGCAATCTGGCCTCATCTTCAGTAGTGACTGAAAGAGTGATCTCAGGCCGAGGTGACAGCGTTATTCTGTCTTGCTGTTCCAGGTAGGGAATACCGGAAGATCAACTCAATTATTGTTTGAGGATTCTTAAATTTCTTGCGATGATGCCCAGACAAATTTTGTTTATTATTGTTTACTTACAGATGGTTGATAGGTAACTATCCAGATGCGCATTCGCACGAGCTAGAGACCTGAGTTTGCATAGGAGTGCATCTTTTGTATGGAACTTTACATTGTCATTACACCCCATAGTAATGCTTATCAAGATGAAATTTAGTCCTGTTGGCCTTTGTGACCTCTGAATACTGACATAAACTGCACATTTTAATAATTTTTTGCTGCTTTTTTCTCACAGAGATTGGTTCCTATCTCCGAGGCAATGACCATTCCTTTCGAACATCACCGTTACATCATTGGTACCAAAGGTGCAGGAGTAAGGAAATTGATGGAGGAATTCGATGTGAACATTAACATTCCTCCTGCAAAGGATGAATCAGACCAGGTTATTATAACTGGACCTGAACATCGAGTGACAGCTGCCGTGGAGGGATTAAAGAAGAGAGTGTCTGAGATTGAATCAGAGAACGAAGATAGGGTAGGGATGTGCTTCGCTGACTTGCATTTACATCTGACCCTGAGAGAATGATCGCAATTATGTGAAAAGTAACCGGATAAAGTTAAGATGCTGGTTTGTCGGTAGTTATAACTAGTCGTTGACCTATTTGAAGGAAATCCTTTCTGTTTATTTTACATCTTTATGTCAGCCCATGCTTCAGATATTTGAGGTGTCTGAAGAGAAAGGATGATACTTATGTATGGAGACTGAACGTTATGGCTCCTAACAATATGCTAATTTTGATGTTTCTTCGTCCAGTCTCTTTTAAGTTGTGTCATAACTAATGCCTTTCGTTTTCTTTCTTTATTAGTTGTAAGTCATATCGTATATTATCTCCAAAAGCCATGTAATTCACTGTTATCTCTTTCAATATATGTAATCAATATATTTCTTTCCGTTCTTTCCCTCTCTGGTCACCAAAATATTTTTAACTGTTCTTCATAGTCTTTCATATCATGAAATTTGCTGTTGTTAATGCGTATGGACGAAACCATGTCGACAGTTAGTGGGAACTATATATAATTTTCAGGATCTTCTGCGAGCATCAGTTTGGAATGGGACATTAGTCCATTTCAAATTGACAACAACAACAACATGTAAGTTTAACTTTGATTCTAACGTGGAATGGTTTCCAGACATCTTTTATTGAATTTGTACACGAAATCAAATCGTAGATATAATTGCTTCTTGAGGTTTTCTTATTTTAAATTGCGGTTGTAGAAACTCAGAAGCCATCAGTTGGTCTTGGACGTGCCCGCCCAGTTCCACCCCAAGATAATTGGCTACAAGGGGCAGGTGGTCAATAAATTGCGCAGTGAGCATGATGTACAGATACAAGTTCCTCCGCCCGATAGTGACCCATCGTCAGCAGAGGCCAATCAGATCATCCTGACAGGTTATGATTGGAAATGTGAGGCGGCCAAGATTGCCATCTTGCAGATGGTGAATGAATTGGAACAGCAAGTGACCATCGAAGTGGTCATTGATCCGCGTATTCACAGCCGTATTATTGGGCAGAAGGGAAGGAATGTCCGCAAAATCATGGATAACTTCGGCGTTGACATCCGCTTCCCCAGAAACAGTAGTAGCAATGTTATATCTATTACCGGGATGGAAGATGCAGTTGAAGACTGCAAAGAGCATTTGCTTACTCTAGAGGAAGATTTTGTAAGTGTTGATTTAGTTATATCGGACTTATTACATTTTAAAATGTCCTGATATCTTGTTTGAAGCCAGGCTTGCGAGTTTGATAGCATGCTAGTGTCAGTTGGTCTTCAGTTCCAGATGAGATGTCAGTACTGCAGTCTTGTATGGTGATTTGCACTTGGGGGGGGGTAATGGTCAATGGTATGAATAGTATTTTCATGCCTAAGTGTGTTTCTAATAGTCTTGACTTAAGGCTTTGTCATTTATTGACAATTAGTGTTTTGAAAAGTGCAAAACTGTTTCTCGACAGTAAGTTTGCCTTCCATGTCTATACTAATGCACTGGAAATTTTTGACTGCGGTATTTACGTTTCATAGCCTGAAGCATTTGTAATAGATATTTCTGTTATGTTAAAAAGTAGATAACAACGGTATTACCGTCTCTGTGGCTGCTGATGTTATTTTCTGGATGACAAACAAGCGCAATAATGTTACCCTGAGGAACGTACAGTCAAATTTTTATTTGCCGTACAGGAGGCTTTTGGGTATTGGTAAGGATGTTCATAAAAGCGTTACATGTTACTAATATGGGCTTACAAACATCTGTAATACACTGACGGATTCTCGTATTCTACAGTTTTGAAGTAGATATATACCCTGTACTTGAGCACTGATGATTACATCATTACCTACCCTAGAAGATTTGCTATGGCGTTTTCCTGCCATGTAATCTCAGTGACAGACGTCTCGTTTTCCCGCAAGCGCAAACACTGATCAGGTTATACCCACCATCAAGCACCGAGACTTGAACTCTGTGTTACGATGATGCGCTATTGAAAGGCGCTACTTGTGTTATCAATTCAAGTAGTTCGTGTTTCGAGTGTCTCTTACGACGTCCTTTATATACTCTTAATGGGTAATCAAAGTAGTAATATCGTATCCATCTTCGTCCTTTTAGCTGGATGACGTCCGCGATCGTTTTGAAGAACGGGACGCCATTGCTCAGTACATGAATCCACCAAGCAAGTCAGCTGATAACAGTAACGCTGGTTTTGTGGTCCGTGATGCCCCATGGAGTACCGGCAGTGGCCCACCAGGTCAACACTCCCAAGAAAGGCAAGCTCCACCAGTTGTTCCTCCGCAGGCAGTACCAGATGCCAATGATGCCGACGCGTTTCCTTCCCTTGGTGCTGCAGCAAGTCAGGGCCATGGCAAGCAGTCAGCATGGGGAGCCTGGGGAGGACGGCAGTAATCGTACAGTAGTACATAAGCTGCTGTTTGATGAAACAATCATCACATCTGTTACGTTGCCATTTAAGTTTTAATTTATATTTTGGGCTAGATTAGTGCTACCCTGTTGGCTGGTAAAGCTGGTCACATGGGTAATTACGCCATATTCCGCTCAAAAGTTGGCGCTCTGTTGGTCTGTTGTTTTGACTTGCATCAAATGATAGAACAGCAAGAGATATCCCCTAGAAAGACCGCAGACTAACGGGATTACCTTCAATCATCTCAAATGGATGACTTGATTTAGGCTGACAGAAGCAGCCTTCCTCCCGTTGTTGTGGTCGTATAAATCAATTCTCCCAAGCAAGGTAGTGTAGCCTTTTCGATACATTATCTTGTGAACATCCTTTCCGATAAGTGAAGCCGTGATGGTTAGAGCGATACCTTTGTTTTGCTGTGGTTAGAAAAAGCAGGAAAGTCAGGTATCAAGTACTGGTCGGGAAGGTCACCAAATACGACTCACTTCCGTATTACCTTTTTTATTTTGTAATGCTGACTTTTTATAGAGAAGTAGACATTAGAAAATTCACTTCGTACTGCAAAAAATGCAAAAGGATGAAGAGGGGTTGTTGAGTGGATTGCATTTTACAAATGTTGTTCCTCATTCGGATAGCTGAATTCTAAATAAGTGGTATAAATTATTTTAATATAAGGAAAAACTCTGTATGAGAAGTCAAGTGATGAATAAATTTCTTACAGTGGAAGATGCTCGTCATTAGCGGTGTGGTTATGTTTTCATTCGACTTCAGGTAACTTCCGTCGTGTCATCTTAAGCTAATGTTGTCCTCGTAACCCGCCCCAAACCGCAGTAGAAACGCATTGGTATGTCTGGGCAAGTGCAGACGCATGCTGAAAATACGTTAGCAATCCGGAGGAAAAGTGATGACGTCACAAATCAAAAGTTTTGGAAATAGGACAATTTGACTCTAGATACCTGAAGACAATCTTAGAGTAGGCTCTTTCTCAAAATACGAGACCTGTTATGTATAAAATGTTTAAACTAGAGGCGTTTGAATTTAAAAAATCTCTGATCAAAACTATTAACGTTAGCATCCAGCATCAAATTTGGTTTTGTTAGAGAGATTTAAAACTTTGAAACCTGATATCTCGGTGTTGGGAAAAGGCAAGACTCGCTTGAGAATTTTGACCATTGACGTTCTCACAAATAGGGCTGTATGAATAATGAGTATTTTTCCGTAATTTAAACTTTTAGAATCGTGACGTCACACTTTCCCTCCGCAAATGACAGATAGCTCATGGTCGTGAAACAACCAAAGTGAATAGTTATAATCCATTAATGCTGTGATGCCTTGACTTGGAGGGTTTGGACATCATGACATGGAAGAGTTAAACTGCCAATTTTTATCATTTCAATGTTTATTAAAGAAAACCCAAGCCTATGACAGTTTTCCTTAGTCGTCAACATATTTGGATCAAGATATAGTTTAGTCACAAAATTAAGGCTTGACTCTTAAGAACGCAGTTACTGTGAACTTGGCTAAGGAACCCTTTAAAACTTGGTTGTTACGGAGTCTCAACGCTTTTTCTTCTGTGTCAAAACCCGTTCATCTGAAGCATTAAATCAGGAATAGATATGAGAGGAATTACACACCCGTTTTTGCAGGCGAGTGACTTGGATGCTAGGCCTCGATTTTTGTCAAAAATTGAGCAACTCGCGGCCTGAAGTGCGAAGGTTAAGAATTTTTGGAAGATAAGTACCAAGAATCAAAAGACCTTTTGATCAACAAATATCGTAATTATTGACAGCAGCTTCTTAAATTGATGATAAGCTAATAGAAAACATATCTCAAGCAAACAGGTAGAAGACCCGGTCCTTTATCGTCAACGAGAAGTTCGACCAGCATACCTTCCGTCTATTTCTCCTTGAAAACCAAATGCATTCGCAACCGTTGACTTCTTGTGCTCAATCATTTGAAATGTAATTTCGGCAATTACTTCAGCAACTCGAGACCTGATGTTAGAAAATTGCTAAGGAACCTGAGGCTTGAGTTGACCTACGTGTTCTCCAATATGGACCAGTGTAAAGTAGTAATAAAGTAGTTACAGACCCTTATCGGATGTATTGTACAGGTTTTGGTCGTGGAAAACGAAACACTGAAATTTATGAGTGACAGGATGTGAAGTATCCATTTTCTGTTCAATTTTCCAAACTAGATATAGACGCTAGTGGTTGCCTACGACAGATTCTCTGTGAGGTGAGACTCTGCCTAGAGAAGCCTTTACTTCCTTCTACTTAACAGAAATCATTTTTAGTGTCAAAGCGTTCATTTTAATATCCCCGAGCAGCTTCTAACTTACAATGACCTTTTTTCTATTTTCTTTTCATTTTGACTTAACCAAGTGCTTTCTTCTTCAGTCTTCCTACCTATCGTTACCAACCAGGGGTGGCTATTTCCTAGAATGACGTAGGGGAAGAAACGTCGCTCACCAATGTTGATGTCATCTGACAGGGGTGAATAGCGTGAAAAATGTTTATGTTTGAAAATGTTGAGGGTCATGCTTAAATGTTCTTGAGTTGATATCTTGTTTTTTGCCATTTTGAAAAAGTACGTGCTACTGTATTGTGAGAACTAAAGCTTTTCGGATTAGTAATCTAGCGACAAATGCAATCTCTACAGAATTTTCTGTAATGAACCTCAGTATCATACAATAGAATCACTAATGTGCCATCAACATGGATTTGATTTCTAGAAATAGATGCCGCAACACGAAAAATATGCGGTGCCAATGATAACGAAAATGCGAACACGAAATAATTTAGTAATTCCCGTGAAATAATCTGCGAACGATTAAAAATTGACCTGGCAAAAGTTCAACTGTGGGTGAGCAAATGTGCCCAAATGATGAACGGCCAAGAAATGACCATTTCAAAATTTAAAACTAAATTTCGCGAAACTATTAGCAAGTCCAACTTTTATAATGTACTCTTTGCCTTTAATTATACTGAGAACTATTGAGAAATCTATTTTGGACATCTTTCACTTGCTTGATATTCATTTCTCCACCACATACAAGCCAACTAATATAGTTGTAAGCAAGTCAACCAAATGACGTATCCTTTCAACACATTGCCGTACCTTAAGGTAAAACCATTGAGGAACAAGCATCCTAGTAAATATTTCAGCTGGGTTTCTTGTGGCACTGCAGCGTAATAACTGCGAGGGTAAGGCTTTCCTTCTGAAAGCGTTAAGATTAAAGATATAAAATTACTAAAAGTATAGATAAGAATCAGGAAAGTGAATTTTCCGTCCAACATCTGTAGCAAAGTCAAATCTTCAAATGTTAAGAAAACATTTCAAATATCAGTTTACTTACATCCGTATAGTTTATCGCAAAACTGTAAGTGGATGGTTTGTTTATAAACAACTAAATTTTACTTAGATGTAAGGCTTTCCTTCTGAAAGGGTTAAAGATAAAAAAATCTCTTATGTAAATGTGCTCTCTCACCAGGACATTGCTTACACTGGCTGGGAAATAGGCTACGCTCGAAATCGAGTATGCTACAAAAAAACCCAAACGTTAAGAATTAATAACAAACCAACTCCGCAGTGCCGAAGAATCATCCGCCGCTCGCTTTTTGAAATTTTCCCAAACTTTCTTCTACGAAATTGTACATCATAGGCTATAATAAGCTTAATTAACTTTCAGGTCATCTTTAAATTCGAATATCCTCATATAAGTGTGCGGTAACGTGAGGTATTACATGCCCATGTTCTGAATATCGTCCTATCTAGACATTTCTTCTGGTTCCAACCAAAGAACGATTGTTCTTTTTCTGTTTTATAGCCCCATTTATTCCAGCTCCGCGTTTATTAACAATCCAAAATCCTTCCAACCTCCTTTGTTGGCCTCCTTGATATTCCAGAAGAAGAAGCAAGTGAATACGTGAATATTAATGTCTGCATTAATTATACCCTGAGCTCCAGATGAAGGTGAACTAAGGCAACTAGGGAAGTAACGAGTGACCGACCATACACATCGCAGTGAGATGAGGTTGTATTGGCGCTTTTAAATTTGATTTTAGAAATCTCTATGTAGCATAAGCAATTGAATAAAGGCAAGGCGCTTTTATATCACATATCTATATTGTGTAAATAATACATCATCAAAGTATTGGTATTTTAACCAGGTATTCTATCTCTTGCTTGTTGCTCAGCATTGATGTTAAGGAAGCTTAACTTCATTCTTGCAAGTGCATTAAAATTCACATTAGTGTCCATATTCCTCAAACCCGTTTCGAAATCTCTCCTTACCGTTGTTTTTCTCCTTTTAGGATATTTTTACATTTCTTCTAATGAAACATATAGTAAATCATTTTCAAGGACGAAAGATTAGAAATGAAGGCTGGCGGACAAAGAAAAAGACTGCAGGATAAAACCTCAGAGGGCTCGAATTTGAACCGCTCTCTTTGGTATTGATAAATCATTTGCCCAATCAAGATCTACGTGGCTGACTACAGTATATTCAACGACATTGCTCTTTAAGAGAGAAAACACGGTTATTACTTTTATTGTCAAGGAATAATCACATCAAACAGAGGGTTCCTCGACCTCTAGCAAATGGCTTCAATAGGTCGAGGTTTAAATTCCTTCTTACCGATTGGTGGCAACGAGGGAAGACGTAGAGGGGAACGAAAAAGTTATTCGCTTCACACTGGTTGGCTTAACGCACAAAAGGGGAAAAGTGGCGCACCTGCGCGGGAGTGTGCTGAAAAGTATAGTATTAGGTCAGCTTCTACAGCTTTCTCGTGTCTTTTGCTATGATAGTAGTTTCATATCTTTAGTTTCACATCAGCTCATGGATGACCCTTAACAGTGATTGAAAAACGCGCTGCGTAAGAATCCAAGAAAGCAAGCCAAGGAAGTAATCTGACTTCTGTTCGTTGGCATGCTGGTATTTGATTGTCCTAGTAATGTGGGCAGGGCACAAGGTAACACACGGGCGGTATCCTGATACACAGAAGGGTACATAACTTCTCTCTTTGCTTTGGCTTCTCCCAGCTGATCTTCTGACACACTCACTCGATTCCATGGTAAAACCTAAAGAGCTCCTTCTACGGAAATCCACATGTGTAGAGATTCTAATGATAAGTGTAAATACAGAGGAAACGACAGCTGCAGAAATATCATAATTCTTCATGAAAAATATTGAAGACAAGTAAAAAATGTGTATTGTAGAAAGAAATGGACTTAATAACTGGCAGCTGGTTGATAACCGTACATTAAAAAATTGAGTTTCATCTGTCTATTGGAAACAAGCTTTGGTCAATCCGCTCCGCACGCATCAAGTACCATCAGGACTTCTTCTGTCGTAACATATCGTATTGGATGGAATAACTAGAATCCAGGAGAGATTTCGTCTTCTGCCTTGCATTGTCACCCACCTGTGATGATTCCTAAAGTAAAGATATTGTTACAAGGACGGCGAATTAGGAAAGATAGTCGGCAGTCAAAGAATGAAACTGACACTTGCCCAGTCTCTACGGGAATGAGAAATTGAGAACTACATGACTGATCACATTATTTGAAACGGCATAGTTTTTTAGTCGAGAAAATACGGGTACAAAGAAGTAACGGTAAACCGATTTTTGGTCACATTGGGTTAGGGTCAAATATGAGGAACGTGTTACGTTACGTTATCAATTACACAAGTCCATCTTACCGCACCATACTAAAATAAAATAAAACAATACGACTATAAACAGCTATTATTAGTCCATTTCTATGTATAAATTGGGTGTGAAATTTGGGTCTTATTGATGTTAAATTTTCTTTGTCTTTCTTCTTTCACTATTTCGTGTACTCTTTGGAAGACAACAACCAAAAAGGACCTAGCAAAAGCACAACCCACTAGATTATTAGAGAGACGTAACTGAAACCAGCAAATAGGAGAGGTCGAACGTAGTGCGAACCTATTACATCATACAATCCACGCTTTGCAGTCATTCACGTTATAGCACTGATCCATAAACCATGAAACACCTACTGAGCTGTCCCCTGTTGGAAAATCAATGTAAACTTGTAGACCTTGCAGAGTACAATGACAGTACAAGAGATTGTGTTCAGGTATGGCTAAAATACAACTTAAAGAGTGTGTGTGTTAACACAATATCAATAAGACGACCGACACATAGCACAATATCATACTGCAAAGTTATCTGAAAAAATCTGAACAGTTACCTGCTCTTCTTTCTGTAGTGCTGATCGCAGGTCTAGAGCAGACAACCCAGGCGCTGTAGCAGGCCACGAGCATTGCCATCCAGCTAAACAATGCTAAAAAGGAAAACGGCAACAGGATTTATAACCATGATCAAATTTATTTAGTGCTGAAGTTACATTTTGTTGTTTCATATATCCACTATACATTTCATAGTTGAATATCCAGAAACTTCAGGTTCGAGATAATACAAGTAGTAACAGCGGTCATTGAAACAGCGCACTCACGTGGAGTAAGTGCTTATCTCCCATGGTTTGAGTGGCTTCCACCAAACATAATAGGCGTCGACTTCGTGGGGGGTTTGGGGCTCGAGCAACCCCTGAGAAATGCTACATGGGGGCTCAGCCTCAACTGAAAAATCGTCCTTTTTGTTTTGGGCAAGCTGCTCTCATTGTTTTCAACTTGTTACACAGTATTCAGTAGGTATGTCATTTTCTTAAATTGTCACGAGTGCTATCCTACTTTTCACACTTCACTGTCAATTAATTGTCAAGTACGGAAATCGAAGTCTTCTTTCACACAAAACAATGATAAATTGCTCTCAAAGTCAGGAAACTCCACCACAGTACTGACAGAAAAGGATGTTTGAAAAAAACCCATATATTTTCAAATGTAACTTAAGTGAACGCGTTTCGAGATTACACTGAGCTTCAAATTGAGCCTTTTGTTGGTATACGTTTGATAAATTTCTAATACAAAGAGGTAAAACGAAGTAAGGATGTGCCGGTATTTTTGAAATTTTCATGTTTGAGCCACTTGTTTTGAACTTCATACCGTCGGGCTTACATGAGGCCTGCGCAGAGTCTTCCTTCCATGCATGGACAAGTGCTGCGGATTGTAAAATAATCCCACTAAATGCGACAGGATATTACTGGGCATAGCTCCTACGTCACCCACGCAACATTTGTAGCCATTATATTTATAATATAAAAAAATCGATCAATTTCCCTCAGGCCACCGAATACGGATTACTTCTAAATTTTCGTCAACACATCTATGGTCTACCACTTCACCACGTTTCATGAAAATTCATCCATAAAAGATCGAGTTCTTCTTCTTCTATGATGTTCAGACCGTTTAGTGAGTGCCCATATTCCACAATCCCTGATTGCAGGCTAACTTTATTACTTCCTGATGGCTCCTTGTCGTAATTTTATCTAGCACCGAGTTATAACGATCATAAGCAAGCACACTGACATACAGGCAGACAGAAAAGCCGGGTGGGGAGGGGTAAAATATATATATATATATATATCTCCCAAGCATATGCTGTACAATTTGCTTTCCTGTTAACTATTAAAATTTAAAGGCAATGGATCTATATTAAGTTGATAGGATACATAAAAAATCGGAGGAAGATAAATTCCTCAATTAACTGTTGACATTAGAGTGTCCTCCCGTGAGTAACACGTTCAAAGCAGTCTCTAAGTTACACTGGGTTGTCCTTGGTGTAAAAAGGGGTGATTTGCACCGCTTAAATAGCTTTTATAAACTATTTCAATGATCACAAGATATGAACACTTCGCAATATGCAAAACGCACAAATAATAACATAAATTCACTTTGTCTCCTGAATGGAAAGAAAAGAGAATGCATTCAGTAAGACCTACCTCACCAAGCGCCACTGAATCGGACGGATCAAAACTCTTTCTTCGATGAGGCCTCACCCTGTATGGAGACTCGAGAGTTGACCTTGGTACACTCACCCTTAGAATGAAAGTAGAGACATATTTCGAAGTAAACAAATTATAAGTAGTTACAAGGATGGAGTTGTTCTTTCTCAAGCAATAGCATTAAATAAAAAGTTATTTATAAGGTAACTGTTTTAAAACATGAACACGTATGGGGCTGGTTTACTGATATTTGCAGATATAAATTTTCAGCAAATAATTGTGACTTTTAGGAAGCTGTTGCTATTCTTAAATTAAAAGGTGTAGTATTCTCTGTTTCTTTAGCTATTCATAGTATTTGCTACTGCTACCAAAAGATAAATGGAGGCCATTCACCTTGGCTCACTCCACAAAGCAGCTTTACTCACGAATTTTGTCCGCGGTCAAATTTTCTGCGAGATTCAACTCCTTCGCTACATTTTCAAGGATTTCTGGGAGAATAATAGTTTTTTACGTTATTAAGTAAGCAAGAAAACAAAATGACGTTAGCACTCAATTGAAAATGTTATCAAGAATTATACTAAACACTATATTGTCATGCGAAAATGGTACGCATATGGGATGCAAAAGATCTAAAAGTGATTTCATAGTTTTACGGAGAATGTGCAACTAGCTATGGAATCAAATTAACAATCAAGATGCTGAGGTAGCACATTAAGCTGCTATACCTTCATACTGAGGTTGAGACATCATGAAATATGTGTTTTAAAAAAATCAAATAAACAGTGCAATTAATGAAATTTTATAAGAAATTTTGAGAAATTTTGAAAAAGTCTTCAATATTCAAATTTAGAAATTTTGAAAAAGTACTGTCCTCAAAGAAATTAGGTATGTCTGAGTAGAGACCTCGTAGTCAAACTGTTCTTGTCCTTGTTAAGTTGTAGCTGTCCACAACACAATTTCGATTTTCATCTTACGCTTATTTCTCATGGCAGCTGTTGAATATCAAAAGTTCTAAGGAGTTTATACATTGTAGGAACAGGAAAACGTTGAAATTTTTTTTCTGGATCCAAAAATGCAACGTTCGACGTTCACGAGATTTCGAAATTGCCATAAACATTCTATTTTATTGAGCACTTTATAATGAGTCGTAAAATTATCTATAGATTCACGGAATTGTTAACCCTCTTTAAAAAACACGACGACCAAAATAATGTGTTGGAGTGACATCTCCAAGCTATACTTCGTTTTTTCAACAATATTATTTGCACAATTTCACCCTTGCTCTGCCTCAGCTTTGGTCATGTCATGAAAGTACACAGCGGGAGAGAAAATCAGGGAAAATTTGTTGCCACCACTAAATTGTTTTTCCGAATTTGTTGGTAAACCAAATATAATATTGAATGTTTTTGTAACAAACGGATATATAGGTCATGTTAACTTTGTACTATCAGTGTAAACAGCCATATTACTTTGTTTAGCCAGCCAAGTATGTCACAAGAACTGCCATCGAAAGATTACTGTCAGGTAGACAGGCCTTGCCAGTAACACTGACCACCATGCTTAAACACAAATTGTCCACAGTGAAGCAGTTTCTACCTGTGCCACTGCACTAACCCTGCGTTGAGCGAAGGGCATGAAATTACATCTCAGTCATAATAACTATCAACATGGCATTTTCTTTCACTTTCTACTAATTTCTCTCACCCCTGCCCTGGCACCTTTCCTGCCTCACCAGCTTCCAGTAATTTAAAAATAGCAACATTAAAAGCCAAAGGTTAAAGTTTTATCATCTCATCATCATCATCATCATCATCATCATCATCTCCTTTCAATGCCATGTATTCTCTTGGTTTCAGGGTTGTTTAGTACAGGACCCCTACCATTCCCTGTTCACAACATCTAACTCCAATACTCTCAGCTGTCGCATGTCATCCTCAATGTTGTCCCTCCAGGTCTTCTTTGGTCTTCTCTTGGTCTTGCACCTGGAGCCTTCAGATTCAAATTTCAATTTCAAAAAAATACTATTCCTATTTAGCAAATGTAATACAATTTCAATTAAACCAAACCTGCACAATAGAAAATAAAGATGCAATTAGTAAAGAATCCAGTATACTATAGATACCTTATATAACTGTTATCATATTCCTTCTCAGATTCTGGCTTTGTCTTGCAGATGGGGCAGTGAGAGCCTGGTCCATGAATTGGGATTGGTTTTAATCTCTTATCTATTGTAAATAAGGATCTGCCTGGGGAAAAGTAATAAGTAGTTTCAGGGCTGAAGCACAATCACCTACATTCAACACTTTTCTCGATCAAATTATTGACGTTTGAACTTATGTGGTGTGAGTAAAGTAAAGGTCAACAACACCAGGTTTTATCAATGAGCTTTGCAATTTAATGTTCACAGTTAACCTAGCTTCACAGGCTTTATTACCAGTGCATGGTTGTATGGTCTAAAAGTTTGTTTTGAAAACCACCAACTTGGATTCAATTCCAGCACTGGGAAGTTTTGAAAACTTCTCTTTACCATAATCACGACGCCTACCCAGTCCATCGAGCGAAAATGGGGAGACAGAAACTCAATAAAGCTTGATGGTGAATTGTACCTGTGTTTGGATAGCCTAGCCTTGTTAACATCCTTGAAGAGCACACGAAGGGTGCAAGTGACTGTGGTCTATTCAGCCACTTTTACTCTAACACACAGAGTAGGTTGCTCAGCTGATCGAACAGCTGAGCTCTCATACGTCGGTACAAACTGGAGAATTCATCATTACTATTATAACCATGACTGTAATATTATCATCAGGCAGACATTCAATGATTTCTTTCATGCCCTTGTATCTTAGTGATACATGATGCTTACAACATACTAATGTTAATAATAATGTATGATAGCCATGTTGTCGAGAGATGACAATAAAAGAAAAGGAAATAGCAATGCTGCCAATATGAAGAAACTGATCAATAATGATTTGCTCTATAATAGTGACTGTAAAGATTGTATTAAATCCAAGGTTGAGTAAAGATCTTGTTTTAATACACTTAGCATCCAAAGTGAGGTGAATTTCCGCCCTTTTCAGGCAAATACAAGGGTGCTATCTTATTTCCTAGTATCCAAAGGAGAAAATCATATGGAATAGTAGATAAAGTAACTGATTTTTCAATTTATAAAAAATAGTAATAAGCTAATGCTAAAATAAGCGACATTGCATCAAATAAAACCTGAAACAGATCTAGCCTGCTTTAAAGGGCGTTTTTCTCAATTTCTAGAACAACTGCGCTTTCATCTTACAATGAAGACCTTACAGAAGTGAGATGAGACTCCTTTTTGAAAAGAGATGATCAACACCTTTTTAGTCTCTTGACACTATATTTAAGCTGAAAGGGTCCAATAAGTAAAGTGAGTTATTCTGTTGAAAGCATATGAACAAACTAGTGAATGTAGACCCCATTACTAGAGATCAGTAAATTTCTCATTCATTGTAAGGGAGAGGAATGCTTGGATCCAACTTAAAAATACATACCACAGACATAGCTGATACCAGATCCATCAGCAGTAGTGTTCAGGGTGGTTGACAAACTCTCATTCACATCCTGTCTAACATTGCCTGAAAAGCTGTTAACACAGCAAAATGTAACAAAAATTAACAGTACTGCATGTATTATCCAAAGCCTGTAGACGAGCATAAAGATTGTCTAATTAAATAATAAGCAGCACCCTAACACAACTTTAGTGTTTATATGATCACTCCTTATGTTATATCACTGATATATCCTAACTACTATGTCTCTAGAGATCTCCCCTCTTGAAGATGGTTTGGCTGCCTAGTTTGTCTCTACTCTACTTTGGAGTAAGCATCATATGCTAATCCTTTGACATCTATTCCATTTCTCTTTTAAAGGCTAAAACCAAAATAATAAGTGTCTTTATGTTATGAGAATTAAGTAGAACCTTAAAAATCTCCAATTTTAACTAGAAATACAGTGCAAGTAAATAACCAAGTGGAAGTCATGTTGAAGAGCAGGAGGAGAAGAACAACCTAAAGCAAATGTATCAAACACATGTCTTTGAGTATATTGTTTTACAATTGAAAACAATAGCCCATTCTGATTTGCACCACTTAAATACCGTAACATAAAGATATTTCTAAAAATATTCCCAAAATATCTATACATGTGTTACCGGTATCTTACAATATCACCCAACATAAATAACGGTAGAGTTGGGAGAGCACCAATTTGAGTACATTCTGAACATCATGTGCTAATGAACAGCTTTAACAAGCAACAAATTGCTTCATAAATTGTAATCAGATTCATTGGGTAGGTGATACTGACTCAGCACAAACAACTTCATTACCGGTATTTGATCTCTGGGCTTCTCATGGCAAAGAACAATCTATTCAGCACAAACCACAGGAACAATGGAAATGACTTCTTGTCTCTTTGAAACCTATGACTGAAATACTCAGAAAACAGTCATGTAGACCATTTGCCAATATTAGCATTCTCTCCTATCACCCTACTTGAAACTTAGGTATACAAATTTTTTTACTCGAGAATGCATCTGGAGCTTTAAAGCTTAAAAAGATAATGAGAAATACTGTATGCAAATACTGGATCAAGGGTTCAAAACAAATCAATGCAAAACAAGAAGAATGAATCTTGAAAGTCATACTTAGTATAAGAGTTCACAGTGGAAAAGCACTCCTTTCTGTTGATTCTTCTAAATTCTTGGATGTCTTTCAAATAAGCCTCCGACTTATCCATTTGGTTATCTTCATTGTCCAAAAGTCCAGCAATCCAATCATATCCAAGTAGTGATTTATCTCCATTAATCTTAGAGTTAGAGATATTTGTGTTTTCAAGTCCACTTTGTGATCTATCAAATGTGACATGTTGTGATTTTTTCTGCATGGACATAAAGAAGTATATATAACAATGCAATTAGTATAGCAACACAATTCTATCTTCCATTCATTGGTTTGTACACTTCTACTGAAAATTCATTTAATGTTTATTAACAATTACATAAAATGGCATGATGTGATGTGGTTCACACTCCTATTGATGATCAGTTGTTCCGTTTCCATAATGCAATTTTGTGTCTCATATTGAGAGCACTGTATCTGTATTGTAACCAAAATGCTACAATTCCTAATAGATAGTATATTGCTAATTTCATTCTCAGTAAAGGAAAAAACGCATATGTTTCTAATTGAGTGGAGGTACTAATACTGGTCAGCTGGTAAAGGAACTTGCACACTATTTGCAATACATCCATCACTTGCAGGGCAGCATGCCCTTTTGCAACATCAACATAGATTCCCCAGGAACAACTAGTAAATTTTATCACTCTTCATAGTAAAATCTGCCTGCCCGATACCTTACAAACTGCACTAGTTCTAAGGAACTCAAAAGTAAACAACTTTTGTTGAATGTAAGGCCTCCATGGGTAAAATTCCTCTCTACTCTTTCCCTGTTCCAGTAGTGTTAACATGAATCAAAGAGTTTGTAGATTGTGATAGCACTGCTCAACTCTCTGGGAGGCCATATTGTGATATTGGTCTTGTTACTGGCATATGACATTTGTTACGTAAGGAGATCTGGTAGTTGATCCTATGGCAGTATAATTATAGAGGAATTACTGCTGATACAATTTTGTGTCCAACATCATAAGCTAATTGGCTGGACATACCATGCCATTGAAATGCTAGAAACGGTGCAGTTGATAGTTAGTGATCACGGATACTCATTCAAGAAAATCTCAGCTCATTGAATAGGTCTGTAGACTGAACTCTGCAGCATTCTAAAATCGAGCATTTAATACACGTTAGTTTGACTAGCTAGTCAACTAGCTGATAAAAGACATTAAGGCTACTTAAAATAGTGTTTTAAGCACTGGCAACCATTCCAGAGTTCTATACATTTAAACCTGTTTTGGGCCATGGCCCCAGGAAACACATGTAGATACTTGTGTGCCTTTATTCAAAATTCACAGAGATATTGAGCTTTTAAATTGAGAACATAACTTTCCACTATAATCGTGCACTCTAATGCCTGTACACATCTATTGGAATGATTCTGTTCCAGGACTGAAAAAAATAATTAAACCACGTAACAAGTGACAGCTAGCAATAGAAATTCCACATCCCTACCCGTTTTCGTTTATCTTTGGGTGTAAGTAGAATAGATTTCATGGGCGTTCTTCGCTCATCCTGAATCGATTTCCTAAAGTTTCCAGCAGAAGAAAGTGCTTCTCCGTAGGTTTTTGGTGTACTCGTCGGCCTTTTTCTTCCACTTGGTCCTCGGTAGCTCGACTCCTTACTATCAAGTGGTGTGCATGAAAAGCCCTTGAAAGCATTACGGGTATCTATCAATTCTGTAGGTACGTTAGCACTATTCAATGAAGGTATAGCCCTAACCGCCTTTTTATCGGTATCTTTAGATACTTGTAATTGCCCTCTTTTAACAGTATCAAAGGCTTCCTTCAAAGATGTTACTCCCATCTGAAGTTTGCCTAGTAATTGGGCATTCCTTTCTCGTAACACTAACGTTTCACCGTTATTATCCGCCATGTTTATTTTGGAAACAGGGTTTCGATTCTGTTCATTGCTGTTGATGAGCAACAACACCAACAGCCGATTGTGAAGTCTTGCTCTGTGATTGGTTAAAATGTGAGAAGAACGTTTTGGCGCTAAAACAAAATATCAACATCACACATCATAATCAAGATGGACACCTACAACATTGCTGGACGATGCTGCCTTCGCAGGATTGGTAGTGAAAATAGTAAGACTGAAAATGATGATATCTTATGGTAAGTTATTGATGTGAATCCCTCCTCAAATGAATGTCAGGGTTGTATCGTTCATTTTAGAATGCACGTAATATACAATATATATATGATATATGCAATCAGAGTGATCTTTATACCTGGATATCAGGATACCAGAGGTAGAGGTACGTGTTGTGATCGGCCCGAACACCAAAAAATTTACAAAACTAGGCCCTATCATAGATAGAGCGACTTTTTTCCAGTTTGGAGAACGTTTTGCATAGTTGTAAACTCTAAGTGGACAAAAATAGTATAGAAATAAGGCTTATTTCTCCAAACGTGATGATGATTATCATATCGAAGGGGTGTGCAATACTAGAATAGTCATTCCCAAAGCCACGTTCACCTAAATGATCACCGTGTTAGTCTGGCGCACAATATCAGTGGACCAATGAAAAAAATATACGAAGTTAAGTGTAGTTATATGTTTAGTTATAGTACAGACAGATATTGACTTTGATCTGAAGAATCAGAGCTTAAATCGTGTGCAATGTTTGGAACGTGAACATAGTCCTACTACACGCACACACATTAAGTGTCATGGAACGAAAAATTGACAAAGCAATTTAACTGTTACCAAGGCGCAATGTATATTGTAAAAGCAAATAAATGGCTGTCAAAAATTGTGACTGCTCATTTCTCTGCCTACAAGCTAACTGAACGACCTTAGATGGAAAGATCAGTAGCTAGCATAAGCAAAAAGCAACGTAGAAAAATTCCAGAAAGGATCTTTTTGAAAAACTGCACAAAACTTGTCAGGAAATACAGTGAAGTATTGAGCTTTACATTCAAAGCACATGGAACCCTCTCCCAACTGCACACAGCCTTTATTTTGGGGATTGTGGTGGCTGGTTAATACCAAAACTTAATACTGAGGAACTTAGTCGTGTTTTACACTATGCATTCATTGCCATCTAAAATGATATATAAGTATTATATGTAAATGAAATATAGATATTGTATAAATTGTTTTAAAAATATACAGCATTTTCATAGAAAGCACCTCTATGACGAAGGGCAGCATTAAAATGTTTCAAAATACCTTTTTTCCCTTTGTAAAGGTATCAGCCTGTGAAGTTATCACCAAAATAGAATGATACAAGAAAAAAATTTCTGACCAGATTTGCTTTGCATTTAAAATAGTATAATTTTGAGTGATTGTCTGATTGGTTATTCTGGCTTGATTATTATCTATGCAGCAATCTACACAAAACTGTACCAAGATACTCAAGTAGCCCAGGATTGTAACTAGGCAGATGTAGAAGATACACTTACGTTATAACTTGTCCATATGACATTCATGTGCAGATGTATGAACCAGTAGACTAACACTGTTATTAGGCCTACTGTACCTGTAGACCTATCTTTTTGTGTCTGTTTAGTTTCAGCCAAAACCATTTCCTTGTTGTGACCAATGCGTATGGATGTAACTAATCATTTTAAATTCATCAAAATTGTAGGTTGGATAGTGAAATAAACACCATTGGCAGAAACAAAACTTGTGTGGACTTGTTTATTGACTCATCAAAGTACCGTGCCTTAGTATCAAGGCTTCATGCAAGAATTGTAAAAATAAAGGGCTCCAGTGGAAACCAATATGAACTCTATGATACAAGCTTAAATGGGACTTATCTTAATGATATCAGGGTTAATGGTTCAGTTCTTTTGAAAGGAGGAGATGTTATTGCTTTTGGACATATCAGAGGAGTCACAATTGCACCTGGTGAATATGCTCCACAACCAGAATCTGAGCTAAGATATCAGGTTTGAACAGATCTTGATTGTATAGTTCATGATTCATTAGTTTATATGATTCATTAGATTCATTAGTACTGTAGTCCTTACTTATTCTTTATTACATTACTTATTGAATTACCTATTGAATTTATTGATCATCACCATCTTATTGTATTAAAGGGTTAATGTCCATTGCATATAGGTGATGATGTAGCCATAAATTGCATGACCCTTCATCATATCTTCATACTCATGGTGGTCATTTCGAATTTTTTCATTCAATAAAACAACAAAGGTCAACAAATAATCTCCAGAATTTCTGAAATGAAGGTTTTACATTGTTTTCTACATCAATATCACAAGCACCCAACCACTGGACCACCCCAGGCCAACAGTTAGGTGAGAGTGCAGCTGATCAATCTGATGCTTTGCCTCCCTCTCCCGGCTTGATCATGTTTAAGCCTTTTTTAAGGACCTTCATCAGAGCCAATCCATGTATATATGAAATTGCTCATTAAAAAAAAAAAATATATATATATGTATATATTCTGGTAAAGCCATCATTGTCATATAGGGCCATACATTTCTTGCATCTAAAAAATGCACGCCACTTTTACCCTCCCCCTTGTCGGAATTTGGCTTAAAATTGTAATACACCCTCTAACCCAACACCACGGCGTCTAAATTTTGAATGATAACGCCTCCCCCTTCCTATCTCCGAACCACAAGCATAACAACCGATGGAAATATTTGACTTACAAAAGAAGCAAATACCTACTTTAGCACTTTAATTACTTATACCACTTCAAATAAGAATGAAGTCAGTCAGTCATCAACATCTCTCTTGTACTTAACTTCCATAAATTCACCGTTTTGAAGCATCTCAAATATGTTGATGATTGGTGTAGTGTCTTAGAGCTTACTTTCGTTAGTGGTTTGCTCGATTTCTTCATAACTGGAAAAACTTCATAGTCCTTGATTCCACCGCATATGATGTTGTGTCGGTTTAGCGCTGCAATACTCCATATTAAATATCGATATAGCAATAATATGTTTGGAACTAACAGATCAATCATGTTCCGTTTCCATAGACCAAGAAAACGATCAGTTGGTCTTGCATCATTAACGGACGGCAATACGGCATCTTCGGAGGACTGTCGAAATGGAATAGGAGCAGGAAGAAATCGTTGTAGAAACAACCTCAACCATGACGTGCGAAACTCCTCGCAGCATTCTCATTTACTATTTAAAGAAAATATTGAGAGATTCGACAGTGTGTAGTAAGAAAGACAGTTCTGTCCCGAATTTTCACTGATTTCCATGATGAAGAAAAAATAGATCGGGGACGTCTACAACGACAGCCCCTCCATTCAGAACGTCTAAAAACATATAAAATTTGTTGTACCCCCTCCCCCTCTTTGCCGACGTCATAAACGTATGGTCTGCATGTGTATATATAAGATGTTAAAACTCATTATAATGCAGAATGTCCCTGCCGTTTCGATGTAATCTCTTTCAAAATTACTTTACATACCTGGAGATCCTAGTAAAATATGAAGTTTGGAAATTGAAAATAATCATATATATATCACACGACTTTTTGACCAAAATGTTAAAGTTAGTCAGTAGATAAAATGACAGTTGGTCTTTATAGTCGAAAACGTTTTCTTTACCATCAACAAAGTCTTCTGTATCGCCATCGAAAATTGAAGATTATTCGTTGTAGCCTCAACGCGTTTCTCTTTGAGACTTGAATCGCCGTTACGTTAGTAGGTGGAAATTTTTGCGGACCCAGGTCTAAAGCACCATAAGAGACTAGATAACTTGTTGAAACAATTTTCAAAGTTATATTTTTTGACCTTTGATTCTAGACTCCTATATTGAATAATTTCTCCCAACTCATCAAATTTGAAATAAATTTCGCGAATCTCAACATCGATCACAAAATGTCGAAAGTAAGATTCGCGAAAATTTGGTACTGACATGTAGTTCCACACTTATAGGCACTTTGAACACTTGAGCTGAGCCTTCGTCAACAGGCTTCATAACCCATGACAAACCATGTATTGCTTCCAGAAACTCATCTTTAATGCGTGCTTCAAGATTGTTGTGAAATAGCACGTATCGAAAAAAGGTTGTCATCGTTTTATTTGTGTCCATCCTAGCATTCCCCTGAAAGCCTGAAAGTATACATCAATATTTGGGCCTCTACTATCCTTTCATCAACCATTTTTCTCCGTTTTGTGTTGATTGCCAAGCGTAGTTGTGTACCATTTTGATAAAACGGGTTTTTAGGACTGCGTACTTTTATGTAGGACACTTTCCAGCTTTAGGGCTTTGTTCCACACTCAAACGCTAGGTCAGCATGAATGGACTTCACTTCATTACATATTTCTCATCTTTCTGATCTACTGACCTACTTTGCAGATTTGTGCCCCATTTGAAAGAGTTTACAATGTTTTAAGCTAGCATTTTTATATGATAGATTACAAGATTTTGTTTGATCAGAGTCCTCTGCGTGTTATTAGATTCTCAAGATTCTCTGCAAGTGACTCCATGAACGATTCTTTGAATGTGCAGGGAAAGTGATGACGTCACAAGTCAATAGTTTTGGAAATATTAAGATTTGACTCCTTATATCTAAGGGAATCCCTGAAATAATCTGTTACAAAATACCAGACCTGTAGTGTATATAGTGTTGAAACTAGAGGCCTTTAAATTTATAATTTCTCTGGTCAAAACTCTGATGATATTCCTTGGTTCCTTGCCTTAGAAACCAGCATCAAATAATAAGGTTTTGTTAGAGAGATTTAAAACTTTGATACCTGATATCTCAGTGTTGCGAAAGGGAAACACTCTCAATTTTGGCCATTGATGTTCTTACTAATAAGGGAACATAAAAATGGAGAATATTTCCATAATTCAAAAATTTTCAAAATCGTGACGTCACTCTTTCCCACCGCATAACACTCGCTTGTTCACCATTTACGTTCTTATTTATAACGAAAAAGACAATAGCCTCATAGCGAGCCGTTACCTTGTGAATCCTGTTACTTTTCTAACAGGGGGCGTATATCTGTCATAAGTAGAATAACAAGAAACTACCTCTGACAATTGATAAGTAACTGATGTACGACACTTAAACTTGAAACAGCTTGTGTCACTACATCCTTTGTTTATAAGACATGAAATTATACTACTGTATTACTTCCTAAAGTCAAGTATTCAAATGATCGAAGTGTTTGGGAAACATTGAGATCCGTGATTTATGAAGATTGAGATGACGGATGGTACCGGGGGTGGCAACATATTACCGGGTCTAATTTAAGGGTATGTTAACCATAATTGAAGCTGAAATCAAAATGTTATTAAGCATAATGAGAATAGAGTACAGTTTTATAATTTTTATGAGAAGGCTTAATTATGATCTGTTAGATTTGTGTAGCAAATGGCAGTATTTTCTACCCTTGTTATATTTATCTGGATAATCTGATTCATATTCTTCCTTCTTCTTTCAGTTTGAGGAACATCCTGCTGCCCGTGTCCCTGAATCACCATCACCAGCTCATGTATGTATTCGTAAATGTATTCAAAATTGCACACTATTGAATTTTGAAGCATTGATGCAACCTTTAGCTAGCTCAAGCATTTCATTAAAGTTGAGATCCAGACTTGTCATTTAAATTTTAAGAGCACTATTGTTTTCACGAAGTCTTTTGGTATGCTTTCAAATGTAATCATGCCATTACCTGATTGCTAAACCTTTCTTGCACTGAATGCTTCAGTAGGCCTCATTATTACTTGCAGGAATAAATTCGACGCTTCCCATACTAGAAGGAGTAAAAGCCCTTGAGGGAGGATGGAAATGTTATGTATGAGGTGTAATGTTTGATTATAGCAGCAGTTGATCAAAGAGGGAGCACTGACCACGACTGATTTTGATCAAAACTTTTTGATATCTTCTTCACATTTTCCGACATGCTTCCTTTGTCTCATTTTTTTAAAATCATGATAAATGTCCCGTCATGATTATCTTGGCTGATTGTATACTTTCGATTACCTCAGATTTGTTTCGGTAAAAATAGAAGCAACACTCCAGTGGGTCACATGTAATTCTTTCAGCTTTATCAGCCTCGTGCTTAGAAACAGTTTGACTCATCCTACTATTTTTATACATATGTAGAAATCTAAAGAGGATACTGTTAATTCTACCTTGGAAAAGACCCCCAGAACATCCGCTGCTCCTTCATGTTTTCTAACGCCACCGATGACACCTGGAACCCCTCTGTCAACCAAGATAAACTTGAAGCAAAGGAAGAGGCCACCAGCGAATGACGTGTCTACAGAAGTTGAAAGTAAAGGTGATGGTGATAAAGTCACTGGCAGGTATCTACATTAATGATATATGGTTTTGGTGAATTTCTTTCTCTGTTATTACTACTATTGGTAGTTTGCATTTTGCTGATAGTTTGTTTCTTTTACTATTTCTCAGGAGAATCCTTTTATGTCATTTTACACCATGATTATGTGCATAAGATTGCACTAAACCTACAATATTCCTGTATCATGTGAATTACATGATTTAAGCAGATATCTGACGTTCTTACGGCATCATTTAAAAATTTTGTGGAACATTTTTCATCTCTAGCATCTCCCCAGAAGGACAAAACAAGAAGCTTTACAGTTATTCGGATCACACCAGTTTAGATGAGGATGGCAACATTCCTAGTTCACAGGACAGTCCAGCTCTTGACGATGATATTTTTGCTCTAGTTGCTAAAATATCAAGTAATATTGCAAAAGAACCTGAAGAAGAGGAAGAAGATAGTTCATTCGATTTAGGAAAAGATGTAAAAGACGATACTTCAACTGAAGAAAAAGAAGCAGTGAAGTCAGGTGATTCTACTGTAATGAATAACTGTCACCTACCATCACCACCTCTTGCAGATATTTACGGTCCATCAAGGTTGAACAATGGGAAAGATTATAGAGATGATAGAAAACAAGGAAATTGTCACTCAGTTAGTAGCGAAGGCATTTTATCGAAGCCCCATACCCTCCCTAAACCAAGCATACAAGGTTGTTACCATGATGAGTCAAAGCCGAAGGGAAAAGAAAGAGGTAAGAGTAATATTTCTTTTTTCGGTATAAAGTTCTAACATATTAGTAGTAAGAAACTTATAGGAGCCTTCTCTTTCTTTATCTCTTTTGCTTTTCCCCTTATTTGCTGGGTCTTTTTGTTACTTTTGTGTACTTCATGTGTGACATGTTTGTTTTACCTTGTCTGTTGGTTTTTTCAACTGTTTCGTTTACTTATGTTTGATTCAGTTTTAAAACAAGTTCTGTCCTATGTTAGTTCTTTTCGTCATTGTGTGTTTTGGGTCGGGGCTGGTATTTGACTGCAGTGTAATTAGCAGGCGACAGTTCTGCCGTCTACAAATTCTTTTCAAGGGGTGCCCTTAGTGAAGTTGATTTAAGACCTAATATGACCACTATCGCATCATATAGTTGTCACAATTTAGCTCAGTATGATCGTCTGCAGTGTGAAATCAATGTATCAAGATTATTTTGAGATGTTTAGTTCACGGAAAGAAGACAATTTTTTTAGTGAATGTATTGTAACTGTATATACAGGTAGCACGGTAAGTAACACTGATCTTTAATTTTCGTGTAATTTCGTAAAACTTTGTCTACAGTATGATTACGACAACAGATGAAGTTCTATTGGTCTCGTCGTATGGCATTTATCCATCGCTTATGAAGCTTCTTGTTACGAGGAAACCCATGCCCATTACCACGATTATTGCACAACGGTACACACAGCAACCAGTATGAGGCATTTTGAAGGCAGATTGACTATAACTTTAATTACAAAATGGGAGAAAAGTGGTCCACGTCCGTCAGCTGTAAAAACTTACAAGAAATTAGTGGAATAGGTGAAAGAAAGCCGCATTTGACCCCTCATTTTCAGCAACGCTGTAGGACCTATCTTCTCAATTCGTCCCTAATATGTTTCAAGTTTGTGAATGGCATGACTATTCAAATCAACCGTAGAGGATATTGCGAACGGTAGAGAAGCATAAGAATCAATCTTTAGCTCAGAAACCTTTATATCGCACAGAGAACATGAGAACGACATCCATCTACAGGTCCACATTTGAACTTATTTTCATTTAAAATTTCCGTTATTGTAGGTCTTCACAGGTAATTTTTGTCATTGCCCTACTTTGCTTTTATTGTGCTTTTCAGGTTCTTCACCCGAGTCCCTGAAGTCTTTGTTTACTCGAGAAAAGAGAAAAAGAGATTCATATTACCACGAGAGATGCGCAAGCAGTGACTGTGTTCATCCATGTGAAGACATTTTAACTTGGGTGGAATGTGCTGATTGCTTAAAATGGTACCACATCAAATGCGTAGGGTTAACGGCTAAAGAAGCGAAAAGGAAAAACAACTCATTTCAGTGCGGGTGCTGATAATGCAAATTCGTATCGTATTACTTCAGTGGTTATTTCTGCGCCGTTTTGCCACGATAACCAAGGCTACTCTTGAAATCTAGGCTTCGCTATTTGCAGGTTGATCGATATAGCGAAACGACTCTTTTCACGCTGTTATTCTCAGATGATACTTAGATTCAAGACTACATTGCAATTCTCGCACGTATTCACGTCATCTGTTGGAGCGTTAGAGAAGAGGTTCCCGTCTCAATTCGTTGTAACTTGTGTTTAAGTTTATGTGTGCGTGTTTGTTTATGTGTGTGTGTTGGAGGCGGGGTGGTGTCGTAAATCAAATTCATCTTTTGAATCTTAGGAAATAATTTTAATAGCTGTACTTTCCCAAAGTTGCCGTTACGTCAGTGATATCCATTTAGTCCTCTGCGAACCCTGTTGTACGACCTGATAGTAATTTTTCTTGTTCGATGACATAATAGCTTTAAAATAATAGAGTGAAACCGAGTTTTCTAGAGCCCATTAAGGTGTGTTCCTGCAGAAAGTATGGAGATACCATGTTTGAAGAGGCGTGTTTATTGGTTTTTATTATTAAAAAACTGTGTGGGTATCAGATATGAGCAAATATGTCGATTTGGGAAGGGTTTAGAACAGTAGTAAAATGTCATGACCAGGACTAGAACTCTTCTGACAGATGTAGGGAGCGGATGGCAGTCATTCCATGTTCAAGTGACATGGCGCAGACAGGCTGGTAAAATGAGTAGTGCTGGATGTCGGTGTCCGCTAGTGGAGAAATGAGAGCCTATGTAGCGACTAGTGAAATATTTGTCATCATGGCGGGTCATGAAATTCAGTTGGTAGAGCACATGGCGTGACTCTGCGGGGCACGAATTCAGGTCTGGGTGGTGCCATATTTTATATTTTCTAGTAACGTTTAAAATTTTACATATTTATTTCTATCTGACATCCATCCAGTCTTGAATAAATTTATACAGATCTATGATAATGACTAGTTGATATTATTTTAGCATTATACTATGAGGATTAAATCCATCCCACATTCAAGAAGAAAAGTAAAGATGCAAAACTGCGCTAGTTTAACTTAAGTAAAACCCAAGTAAAAGCCAATCATATCACAGACACACACACGCATAAGCATATACATTTACACAGAGGCCATCTGCAATAGCGGAAGACATAAAAAGCAGAATCTTGTTCGATCTATAAAAGAAACATGCATCACTTAAGCATATAGTGATCTTCAATACTAGGTTTACTCCTATTTGTGTGATGTGTAAACTTCAATTTGTTTACGATGACAAGTATCACAGCTACCGTCTGCCGCTTCTCTCTTTCGAGCACACAATTTCTCTATACTTTGCACGAAGAAGTTACTGCTGCAGTTTCCTCGCATTCTTTTGGTTTCCAACTTATTAACTCACCAATACTGTACATAGGTAAAGATAGAGTGAACCGATTATGTTAGTATTTTTCTGGGTTGTCACGCCTGGGCAACTTACCTTGGGTAAGGTGCACGGTGTCTTGTAAGGGACGGCGGTGCTAAGTCATTACAGTGGGCTGCTGTATTTGGGGGAGTAGAATGTCTTTTATATGCAGACAGGAAGAGCTTCGAAACTCGACAATCTTTCTAGACATTGTAAAGCGTGGATCCTTGTTACAGAGAATAATATTTCTTGTTTCGATAATAACTTTCGTGATGAATTTTTTCTACTCTGCCACACCGTTTGCCTACGTATTTTATAATGAAGTTATTTAGTATGAAGTTAAATTCGTTAATTCTAATTTCTCCGTGGCTTTCAAGAAAGGGCATCTCATTTCTAGTGGATAACGGGACGTCTGGGTCACGCCGACTATTCTGACAGGGTGAGGGAGCACTTCATTGTATATATGAACAAAATCTACTCAGTGGATTCATGCGTACCCCCCGGTTGCTACGAACCTGAGTGGTTTATGTCATGAACGTCTCAAGAGGATCATCAAATATGTAGTTAATTGGTTGTTTAGCCGGCGGTTCCTCTATAGACTCGGGCCCATGTGGGATCTACCGCAAAGTCATGCACATGTGTAAAGAGATCATGATCTATAGCTCATGATCTATAAACTTCTCTTAGGATATGATGGGCGTAGGCCGCCGTTGAGGCCGTAGGACTCACCTACTTGTTTTCAACGCACGTTCCGGGTCAATCCGCGATATCAATTCGTTATTCTCACCACCGCCAGCAACCTAATTATTTTCGTTTCGCCATCAGCTTCATCAGTGCCATTTTCATGTATAAATACTCAAGCACTGGAAATGGAGATACGAATGGAGGTGAAAAGTACAAAATGCTCTTGATACGTCGTACTAGCAATCTGCAGTTAAAAAGATCCTGCAGATGAAAATAATGCTTACGTCATCAAGAATTTTGGGGAATTTAAAGAAAATGTATACCTTACCTTGCAATTTGAACCACAGAGACCATTGAATCCTTAGAGTTTGTATTTGCATACACTAAATGCTACTCTGCATTAGATAAAATATGTGACCTTTGAAAACTATTTAGCATAGATTTACAGAGCAGCAGAAATATTTGTTATAGGAGTGAAATTAAAATTAGCGTTTTCCGTCGTTTTGCAATCACATAATGATAGTCACTTGTCATATACAACTATTTTACTAAAGGAAACTATAAAACTGCACGAAACAACGAAAACGTTTTAATACTGAAAAGCTTTTTTCGTCTGACACTCATCAGAGTACAAAACCGTCATAATTGAGATGGAGAAGAGATCAATAAAAGTTTTACCAAATTGTGTTTTGAAAGTAGCCAATCAGAGTCTGACTGGTAGATTGGTGTTGTTTTGACCATTCAGTGTATGTGAACCGCAAAGGCGCAATGAAGTTCTTTTAGTCTACAAAGCAACGGTTTCTCGCTTTGATGTGGACAGATTAGAGGACGGTTAGGTGACAAGCAGACCTAGCATTTTTGCACAGTCTGGGTTTTCAAGCAATTGCTGTCCTATGACAGTGTCACATTGCTTAGCAGTTCTATTAGTTTTAGAAACACGAGGTAGCTGTTTCCTCGTAGGAGTTGATGCTTGGCGATTATAGGCCGGAATTTGCTGCTTAATTCTATCAATTAACCTCAGAGTTGTAATTCGACATAGCCAGCCTCACACTGGCAAGAAAATAAGTAGACAATGGTGCTGCCATTTGTGGAAGGCACAAGGTCTTTGTGGTTAGTTGAGAACGCTTTCTTACTGGTATAAACTACTTGTTGGGTGACAGCGTCGAAACACTTCCCCACGGCCCTTTTGATCTGGTTTTCCAATCGATGCGAAACGTCACCAAGCCAGGGCAGTTTTAAATACACTGGGCATTTTCTTGGTCCAAAAGGTTTTTCACTGGAAAACAACCATAATTTTGCCTTGATGGTCGAGTCTATGACATCTTCAGGATATCCGTCAGAAAGGAAAGTTTGTTTCATTGTATATTGATACATTTATGCGTGCGTCATGCGTGATTGAGAACAAAATGCGTGAAAAACACGCTAAAATGCCTGAAGTTTAGAAGGCATTTGATCAATGGGGGTCGTCGTCGTAGTCGTTGTAGGATACTCTAAGCAGAGCGTCGACTCTCGAACAGCAGCATGATAACAACGTATGTTTTGAGCCATTCCAGTTGCCTTCTCAATAGAGCTGAAAGCCTCCTTCACTGTGGTATTCCATCTTCGTCTTGGTCTTCTTCTGCTCTTCTTCCCAGGAATGTGTGCCTCCACAACTCTTTCTCCATACTATCATGCCTCGCCACATGGCCAAAGGAACTCAGTCTCTGCTTTCTGATGTATTGGAGCAGCCACTCATTGGTTTCATTTAGCTCGTTTCTGTCGTCATCATTTGTACGATGCTCTACCCAGGGGACTCTCGGAATTATTCGATATCACTTATTTCCAAAAGAATTTATCCTACCCTCGTCTCCCTTTCGTAACACCCACGCCTCACATGCATTAGTTAATACTGAGTAGATGCAGGCCCCGAGAACTCTGAGCCTGGTTTTCTTGTCTGGTCCTTGCCATAACGTCTTCATACTATTCAAGGTTTTCAAACCAATGGCCAATCTATCCTTGTTTTGTTTGCTACTGTCACCATCTTTTTCAATTCTCGCACCAAGATCTTTGAAAATATCTACTTCCTTTAGTTTGATCATTCAATTCATAATCTATTATCAGTCCCATCATCTTCTTTTACCACTGCCATAACTTTTGTCTTCAATGCATTCATCATCATAGTCTTTGCTTCTTTCCTTTAGTCCCATTACATATCCTCGGAGTCCAGATATTGACTTGGATGTCAGACATAGCTGCAGCACCCACTTCGAGCAGGTCAAAATCTTCTGATTCATCCATTACGTCACTTATTATGTTTTCTGTGTATATGTTAAAAAGTGCTGGTGGAAGTATGGATCCTTGCCAAACTCCTTTCTTTATGGTGAACCAATCCACATCCTAACCTCTCTGCCGATTGCTGGCCTTGATAAAGAGAACTGATCAGCTTTATCACATGTGAAGAGAATACCATTTTTAGCATCACATATCACAACTGCTTGTACTTGGCATTATCAAAAGCTTTTGAGTAGTCCATAAAACAGAAGTTAAGACATTGGTTCATCTCATAGCACTTTTGGATCAACACTTGAGGATTTGATCTCGGATGCCTCGATGTTTTGCATAGCCTGCTTGGGAGATGACGGTGCGCAACTTTCAAGCTCTAGTTTAAAGCAACTGAACCAAAAAACGGACTCTAGTTTTTGAAGTCTATATAATAAACTCTTTAGACTACGAATTATGAAGTGCCACGTCTAGTCAACCCTACTATATGGCTCTGAAACGTCGACACTGTTACCAGCAATGATAAAAACGATTGCTGCTTTTGAAATGTGGGTCTACAGGAAAATGCTGAAAGTGTCATGGGAAGACAGAGTGACCAACCATGATGTAGTTGAAAGGGCAAATGCAAAAAGAGAACTTTTTGTGTACCATTCAGCACAGGAAAATGAGATACTTTTGACACTTCATACGCCAGAATAGTATCCATCGAGCACTACTGGAGGGCCGAATTGAAGGCATGAGACCAAGGGGACGGCCAAGAACAAAGTGGATGGATAACATTATAGAATGGTCAGGACTCCCATCATACCCTGAAGCTGTGAGAGCCACTCAAGAGCGAGAGCTATGGAGAGATGTGTCATCCAACCCACACCGTGTGGACGAAAGATAAAAGATGACCCCAGTTCATAGAAAGTTTATAAAAAATCTAAGCCTCGTTTTGGATTGTCAATTTCTCTGGTGGAAACGAGGCTCTACGAAATTCGCTCATTTTTAGTGGTTCGACTTCCAAAATACAAACAAAAGTTGTCTAGAAACTCTTTGAAGTTTCCCTCAATGTTTTTCTCCTTACCAGGCCACTCCGACACAATCCACAACATTTCGAAATTTTTGCGATGGCCGAAGCTTCTGTAGCTGCAGAGGGAGGCGATATCGATCAACAACGAATGAAAATCAACGTGGAAAGGCACCGTTATCCATACTCCATAGTATGGACACCGATACCAGTATTGACGTAAGTGGCCTCAGAAATTACTTTATGCCCTTTGCTGTTAATAGAACTGTGAAACTTAAATTGATGGTTTCACTCGTTTCACATCAGTGGGATATGATGATTATGACATTGAAATAGGATGCTTTTATACTTATACTCAGCCTTGTTTGCTGCAATAACGTGTTTTTATCAAGACAGCATATGATTGTCCAGTTGATATTCGTTAAATGTCCTGTAATATCAAATTTAACTCGATCAGTCATGCTACACTTAGAAGTTTTAAAAGTAGATGCTGGTACAATACCTGTAGGCCAGGTTCCTACGACTATGTAAGCCAATATGAAGTTGTAATGCAGGCCTGCTTCCCCCTCCGAGTTTTGATCTTCAGTTGGATAAAGGTTTAAGTTTTCCTTTCTATCGTACTGCCCAGCAATAGTCTCGACGAAAATGTAGAAATTGCAAATGCCATAACATCAATTATTGGTTATTAGTTATGTTGAAGGCGAGGCGAATATTTGTGATACCTGATGTTGATTTTATGCATGATCTTTAGTTTCTGAGTAAAATCCTACATCTACATTCGTTTTAAAAGTAAAGTTTTCGTAGCATTGATATACTAAAATTTGGATATGCTATACAGATTTACATGTTTACTTCGTCAAGTTATGGGAGACTTATCCATTGCCCTTAAAGTACGTAAAAATTGAGTAATGTTTGTTATGCCGTAAGCCTACTTAATGTTGCAGGTTGTTAATTCCTCCTGGAAGTCCTGGATTCCTACGAGAATCAGATATTCGTTGATTTTCCCGAATATTAGGATGCTCCTGGTGAAAGATGAATTCCATGAAAAGGTCTAGAATATGGGAATGGATTATGAGTTGGAGGGTCTCCCTTTTTTTCTACTGTTTCTATCAAGAACATTGTTTTAATAATGCTGGAATTTGTTTAATAACGTGGAGATGTTGAAATTTACTGGAAATATAATACAAGGCTACCTTTCACACTATTACAGGGCTGCTTTATTGAATGTAGGTAAGAATTCTTATGAAGAAATCCCTAAGGATTCCTATTCCTAGTAGTAAAAACCTTTATGTAGCATTAGCTGGTGCAAACTTTGTAGTTATTATTGCCCTAACGTCAGTCTGTTGACCCCAAAATTGGATTTGAACACACAACACAAAATAATACTACCAATGTTTGACCTTGATAAACTGGAGTATGTTCTGTGCTGTACTACCATTAGAAACTACTATTGATTAGTCACTTGTGTAATAAGGCTCCATGACATGCATGCCCAATGATTTGGGAGCACAGAACACTGTTTTGAATTTTATCTTACTTAGAGACCGCTTTTTCTACAAACGGAATTGGAGGCTGTATGTAAGTAGGTGAAATAAACAATAACCTAGCTAGTTTGTTTGTCATCAAAATTCTCAATGGTGTGCTAAGATTGCAAATCAACAATTATCCTTTTAAATGCGTACTGCATGTCCCTGCATGATGCTTCTTTCAGTAATGAAGTTTCTGTTTTGTTGAAAGCCATGCTTTGCATCGTGACTTCTTGGCAGCCATGTTCAAACTTTTGAGGCACAACCACAACATAAGAAATCTTTAGGAAGTCTGCTACTATGTCACAGACTTTCTAAAAATTGTCCCCATTTGTACTTAGATCAATGACAGTGAAATTGGTTTCCTGACTTTACACATACTAACTGTGAATTGGCATGACAAAATAATAGGGTGTAAATCAGCCTTAAAGGCAGCAAATACAAAACTGGTCACTTTACCTCACTAAGCAATGAGTACATGACATGCACTTTCCTACTAGGGTTATCTTTAGTAACATATCACATGTGTGACAGGAAAGTGGAGGCCCTTGAACAGTTATAGGCTGAATATGTTATGTAAGAAACCTTAGTTATTTTGTTTATTTAATATTCCCAAAGTACATAGAATTGCATTTTTATTTTCTTACTTTTCCTGAATTTAGGTGGCTGTTTCCATTTATTGGTCACATGGGTATAGCCATGTCATCAGGAGTCATAAGGGATTTTGCTGGACCATATTATGTGTCTGTAAGTAAGAATACTTTATAACATATTTGAGTTATGTAACTACTGTCTAGGGCTGAGACTACCAGAGTGGGTTGTATCCCTGCATGGCAGGCTGTGTAATGAAATGTTTAGCAAGAGGGTTTCTATGAAAAGGGAGGTATCAGGTTATATTACTATGTATGCACAATTGTACAAGAATCTCTGACCCCCCCTCCCACTGTGTATACCAGTTTATGCTTTTAATGCACTCCCTCTTGTATGAATACATACTTTCTGAATATCGCTTAACCACGTTATAATGGAATTTGGTTTTCTGTTGCACTTACATACAAAATATTTCAGGGGCCAGTGGACCAATATTGCACCCACCATTAATGCAGAAGCAGTAATAGTCAATTTTTGCTTTTTTTCATTTCAGGAAGACGACATGGCATTTGGAAGTCCGACCAAGTATGTGATAGAATGCAGTTAATTTTTATGACCAGTATATTTATATGATATACATGCCTTACCTTACTAGATCGGGTGAACTGTCTGGGTCAATTAGACTCTTCATCCCAAGTCATCCCTGTCCTGCATTGCTATCTTGAGTTCTGCTGGGTTCAAACCAGTGTCCTCACTTAGCACATATATATACATTTTGTACGGGCAACCAACACTTGTATAACCATGTGCGTGGGTCCAAAATAGCAGTGATGAAATGAGTTCATCCTTACTGTGATAACAATGCCATGCAAATCTCATCCACCTTTCCTTAATAGTATCGGTGATAGGAGGAATGCTGGCATACAATTTGCAATCAGTTGAGAGCTCCTTCAAGGATTTATTTAGAATCGCCCTTAACATTCTGGTGTGCGTACCATCAAGGCTTTTTACTTGTGATTTAAGTAGAGTCTAGGTGGTAGAGCCATACAGGAGAACAGGCTCTACCTCTGAAACTGTGTATTCAGGCAACAAAGACTGTTTTATATGAGAAAATGTTCCCAAATTCACCAATTCTGTTGCTTTTTGTATGAAGAACATATCTATTTGTATGACTTGGGCCCAGCTGTGCATTAAGATCACTAGCAATCAATAAAACACTGTGTTTCGGTATTGAGTGCACCAGAGTTGAGATCTCATAATAGAAAACAGATATTTAATGTTCTCCTGATACATGTGTAGGGCTGTAGGAAGATAGGGTTACCTTGGAAATTTGCAACAACAATTCTGGGTAAAATTCTTGCAATATTGATTAAAGAGGAAGAAGATGTAGGGCTAAGCAGCAAACCCACTCCACTAATGGACCTATTTGATGCATTTTCCAAAATGATGTAGTGATCAGTGACCAGCCCAAGCCAAGGTTATAAATGGCATTTTACTAGCAGATCATCATGTGAGATGCGATGCTCCTGTATGCAAAAACATCTATACTGTATTCAATAGCAGATGCTACAAGGTCTGAGATCTGTGCTTCACTACTTAGGGTACGAACCTTGAATGTTGATGTTGTTTTCTTTCCTTTAAATAACAGAGTTGTTGGTACTGTGGGGATGGTGGAGGTAGTAGCATGCTTGTCGACTTATGAGTCCTGACCCCTCATCCCAGTGCATGCTCCTTCATCACTTGCATGATGAGCGATGCATGATGTGGAATGAACATCTAAGATTTTGAGTCATATTGACCTTTTGATAGTGAAATAGGGCTCTAAAGATATGCATGCCACCACTATATCCGAAGGCAGTTTTTACCTCACTGAACTAGTTGATCTTGACCGTTGACTATTTCATAGTTCCTCTGCTCAACATCTTGTGTAACACATCATTGACCATTTTAATTTCATCTGCTGGTGATACATCAACCATGCTGCTCTCATGGCTTCACCTTTACCCTGGCTAGGGTGGTTAACGGGTGCTAAGCCTTACCAAAGGGCTACCCATGGTTTGGTCAGTGACTGCTTATTGAATATTCGCAGTTGCCCCATTACAGAGCATTCCCCAATCCACCACCTGGGGGCCCACTTGGTAGGAGTGTTGTCTTCTCCTGGTACTTGTAAGTTCTCAAGATTTCCAAGAATTACATACATACAGGGATAAATTGCCAGTAGATAACTCTGTTAGTAAAGTTTAGGACAGTCAGCAATTCATAGGAAAAGCAGATCCCAAAGCTGCTAACAGAGGATTGGTGCAGCTTGGCAATATCAAGGATTTGGACATTTGAATAGATGAGAAGATCATGGCTTTTCCAGAAATATTTATAAGTATTGAGTGGCAATGCTACCTGTACTGAAAATCCATCACCAAAAGGTTTATTTAAAATCAATTAATCTTAATCAATCTTGTTCCAATATGATTCAAAAAGTTTATGAAAGAATCTGAATGGTAGGAAGACAAAGTCATATAGCTGTGGTAAACATATTATTTATTTTGTGCCTGATTTGAAAATGTTTTTATGGTAAAAAACATGAAAATAAGCATGAAATAACAAAAACATTTTTGTTCCTAAAAGCTTTTTTTCTAGTGTAGTTTATGCTAGTAAAAAAGCACTCTTCACAACTTGCAGCTTTGTTGTATACTCATTTCCTGTCTGGCTAAGATGGTTGCATGACTTTGAGATTAGTTGATTAATTCATTTTACTGATTGGTCAAAACATCACCAGCTAAGCAGTCTAAAAGCTGATAGGCAATTTTGGATACAAGTTTCATTCATTCCTTCTTTTTGCAGTTCCATTCTGAAGTTTCTACAAAACAAAAGAACTGCAAGAAACAACAAAAACATTTTAGTGCTAATTTTTAATTTTTGTTTTGACCAATCAGTTCTGCGGAACTAAATGGTTAACCAAAAAGGCCCAATGAAAAGACAAATTCATTTTGTCTGTATTTAAGAATGTACTAAAATGTTTTTGCTGTTTTGTGCTGTTCCATTTTGATGATTTTTTACCCTGAGGAGTGCGAGAGGAAAATGGCTTTTAAGTACAAAAGTGGTTTTGCTGTTTCGTGCTGCTTTATTGTATCAAAAATATATTTCATTTTATGCATTCAGACTGATTTGTGATAACATATGCAATTTGATGAAGTATAGTAATTTGTCAGTATAAGGAGGCCAAAAAATTGGGAGAAATGCTTGATTTACACATGGTCAAAAGATAGAGGATATATGCCTGAGTCCATCCAACCATTTACACCCATGCTTACTTGTCTATTTATGAAATTTGTAACAGTATTTTTAGAATATTTTTTGATTTTATTTAGCTATCTGAAAATAAGCTTGATGTATTTTACAACAGATTTCTTCATCTGACATCATGGTTTCCACGAATTGTGATTGCTTATGACATTTTTTTATGCCTTCTTATTTACTATTAAGATACTGGCAATTAAATCCTGTGAAAGTCAATAGTTTGCACCAAAACTGGGATTCAGCAGTATTATCTGCCTCAGAGGAATACAGACACAGAATTGTACGTATAAGGAGGTGTTAACAGATTAATAATAAATGAAATGTGGGGAGAGATACTATCCATTGATTAGTTATGTTAGAATTTAGAGGAGAAGTAGCAGATGACTATTCTGTAATTTATGAATTTGAACCATGTGCATTTCCGTTATTTACTTTTTAAAAGGGCTGGCTAAGGCAGAGTACTTTGGGGGTGAAGGCTCAGGCACCTGATCATTGTAAACAGTGAAACAATGAAAAATAAGGGGGAGAAAAAGATTATGATACTTATGATGTAAATTATGATGTAAATTATGTTGATGATGACAATGATGATGATGATGATGATGATGATGATGATTATGGTCATGATGACAATGTTGATGATGATGATGATGATGATGATGATGATGATGATGATGATGATGACAATGTTGATGATGATGATAATTATGATTTAAATTATGTTGATGATGACCATGATCAATGATGACAATGAGTATGATGATTATATTGATGATGATGATGATGATGATGATGACAATGTTGATGATGATGATGATAATGATGATGATGATAATAATGATGATAATGATGATGATGATAATAATGATGATAATGATGATGGCTATGATGTTGTCGTTGTTGTTGATGATGATGATGATGAGGAAGATGATGTTGATGCTGTTAATGAAGTGATATTTGTATTGAAGCCAGGGGGCGACAGCAAAACTCTTTGTAATCTTTGCCGTGTAGCCCCTTAATCCCTTGTTAGTGTTGTAGTCTGTTAAAACGATTACTGAGACAACAAGGAGTAATAGAGGAGTATGTACAAAGATGTACAAGTACTCAAGGTCTATCTAAAGGGAAATGATCACCAGAATTAATGAACAGAGGTTTAGACGGTATCATTGGAGCCAACAAAACGTTGACTTTCAGCAGTATCTGGTTTGAGCAGGTGAGAAAATTTCGATATGTAGGAGTGTTGATGACAGAAGACGGGAAATTTGTGGATGAAATTAGAGGTAGAATTTCCATCGGAAAGCAGGCATTTGTGAAAAGGATGATTTTACTAACTAAAAAGTTGAAAATGGGATTAATAAAGAGGATAGTGAAGACACTAGTATGGAGTGTTGTGCTGTACGGGGCTGAAACCTGGAGAGGAAAGGAAAGGAGAGGAAAGAGTATGTTAATAGATTAAAGCATTTGAAGTGTGGATTTAGAGAAGAATGATGAAGATCAACTGGAGAGATAAGAGAACAAATGAAGAGGTATTGAAAGTGGGTGGTTAAAGAAGAGAACTGGTTGATACCATGACAAGGAGAAAGAAAGACTTTATTGGACATTTTCGAAGAGAAAAAGGACAGCTGAAAGAAGTAAATGAAGAAAGAATGGAAGGAAAGAGACGTAGAGGCAGAAAAAGAATGGGAACATTTGAGACGTTACAGAAGGGAAGCTATGTAGAAATGAAGAGGAGGGCAGAAGACAGAACTGCTTGGAGAGAGTGGATGCCACAGACCTTCCCATGGGCAGAGAACTAAAGAAGGAGATAGATTCTGATCTTGTGACATTTTGAATACAGCCACAGTTGGCACTTAACTATTCAATATTTATTCTTGAATAGCACGGAAATGTACATCGGCATACAAACTAACCTACTTTACTGAGATCATATACGATGATCTTTAAAGATTGCCATTTAACCACGTGACACTTCTAAAAATGGGATCTAGTACAAGCAGCTAGCATTCACGCAGCCTTGTTACCTTTTCCTTTTTTGGTTTCAATTGATTAAATGTTTATCAAACTGGAATTTACGTGGTTCTGTGTTCTACTTAAGAAGGTCTTCAAGAAAAGTAAGCCCTAGCGGAACGTGGAATGCCTCGTGTTTTGCAAAGAAAGGAAGGAATTTACCTACTTCACACCCCATTGTCACAGTCTTTCAATTAATAGCAGATTTTCTTTAATAGACAAATCTGTGTGAATAACCTCAAGGAATTCACCACTCCCTACCCCCTTTTCTTTTGGTAACTGTGCTGACCCACATATCTGGATCGGGCATCTTCCGTCTCAGAGTGAGTTTTCGCGTTAAACGCCATTTTAGTCCCCACCAAACAAACTTATAAACAATATTACGTAACACTGCGGACGTTCCCGCGCCATTTTACCTTTTGGGGGCTAGTATTTGTGACCACACTTTGGAGCAATGGGAAGCTCTTTTTTAGAGATCAGTGTGCTGACCATGTATTACGTAATATGCCCAATATATGGATTATCACAATTTTCCTTAGTAGATTACACTTTGGATTAGGTTTCCCTTCGTATATGTATTGGGTGATAACGAGATTTACAGGACGTAACTTTATATCAATATCCGCTGTCCCTATCACATTTTCTATTTAGCACAATTTATTTTGCGACAACTGTCACTCCCACGTTGCTATGGCGCTGAATTTGATGGAATACAGTGGATCTTCCAGCTGGAATATGGTATCTCTTTGCTTTTGGATGCTTCTAAGAGGAAGATATGTCAGGTAAGAGGCACAATAGACAGATATTGCCTCATTGACTTCATTCTAACAAATTGTGTGAACTGCATGATCAGTAGTGTTATTGGTGTTACTACCTATTGTTAGCTTGACATGTCGCTGTTTGTTCAGGTGTCGGCATTAGGAACATTTATACCGAAGTTCGTTGAAGAATAAGGTTAACATGGCTATATTTCATGAAATGTAGCACCTAAGAAAAATACGTACAAAAATACGAGGTATATAGTATTGTTTCAGGTTCATCAATTACTAATTTTGATCTGTTTCCAAAGAAGGCATTGTAGGAAAAGGCGTCAGAGCTCCGTCCAATATTCGTGTTTAAAAAGTTGGCGAATCGAGGTTGTTGCCAATCAACATGGGATCACTATCGCTTTCATTGTAAAGTATTTATAAAGAATATAATCATACACATACCACGATTTCCACAATATATATGTATATTAACTAGATTATATAGGAAATAATACTGCCGGTACCGCTGCCGAGTGCTCAATACAAGTCTAGTACTAATAATCAGTAGCCAAAAAGGAAAAGGGAATTACCGCAGTTATTTTAGGTTTCACATCCTGTCAAGTGACGCTCATTAGATTGCTATATTATACATGTTTGTGAGTAATTACGTATACAATGGGGCATCTTATGTATGTACAAGAACCCAGACAGACACCAGCAATTACCGAACACATATGTTCACAAGAGAAAATTATATGTTCTGTTTTACTGAACCGGGGCCTCGAGATATGGCTGACGTCGTTACCGCAATAATAAACATTGCAATAGTTTACAAGGCTCTTTTGGAGTTAAATCCACAACCTCATCACCATGAGTCTTTAATGTCGCGCTTCATCAGTGCCATTTTCATGTACCACTACTCAAGTGGACAATAGCAATAACAGAGTATACTTAGTTGCAGTCTATGACTACGTCTCTATTGCTTGATACTTCCATCGATTTTTATGGGACAAGACCATCTGGTTGAGCTTGGTGCGGTGGATATTCGTAGTTTATGTATCATGCAAAAAGCTTTATATAAAGGACGATTCCCGTCGAAAAACGAAGGACTCATAAGAAACACTCAAAGTGAAGTTTGCAATTTACTGAGACAAATTATCACTTGCTCTTTCTCACTTGCTAAGTTTCACACTACCTCTACATTTTAAGCCTCTCAGCCAATCCTTCAAGTAACAGTTGACAGTTCAATTTACTTACAGTTGAGGACTATACACTAAAATCAGTTTTTAAATCGCTTTTCTTGACTGTTCTCTTATGTATTTATAATTTAGTGTGTATGGATTCGTGAAGACTTGGCTGCCGTTCCTCATCCTTGTGGCGATGATCATCTGTTTGGTGTTATTCGTGAAGGTTTGAAGATATAATTGACCCACTGTCACAGAATTCATATCCCACTTCAATCATGCCTCCATTGCACATATATGCTTGGATTTAGTCATTCTCAGGAGACAAGTAGCAGTTAAAGGTTTCAATTTTGCATACCTAGCATAGGATAAGATCACGTCATAACCTTACAACGTTGTCATGAGAGTGTGCCGTGATTCCCCGTATTGAGCATCGTGACTGTTTGATGTTTCGCTAACATATTTGTTGCAAAATAGCGGGGGAAACTTGTATTCAATACACTACATAGTCCTCCAGTGCCTACTGCAGTATTTAACGTCGTATTATCAGTCGAAGTAGGAACGATTGCTAATTGTCATTGTACACTTGCTTGCGTGTCTCTTTTGTTAGAGATTTAAGGATAAATTTGAATCGAGAAGTGCAGCGGTTCTTAACCTTTTCACAATTGCCTGCTCTCTTAATGATCAACTAATGGTAACGCAACATAAATAGGGTGTTTCCCAAATACTCTGGGTGCCATTCGAAGCAAGCAGAGGTCTCTAGGAGGAACCGCAGGAGCCTTGTAGTTAGGCGAGCAAGTGTTAATACTAATTGCAATCCTTCGTACCCACCCAGCTCGTTAGATAAAGCTCAAATTATCTTTCTGATTGACACCAGCTGCAGAGTACACCCCGAAGGCCTACATGCTCGATTTTATAAAGTAAAGGATCCTGACGGATTTGAAATTTAAGTTTGCCTGAGCAAAATAGCTGAATATCAATACTTCGGAAAATTTCCAGTTTTGCCCGAATTTGAGTGTTTTCCCTGAATATCGACCTCCCAGAATTTGGAGAGGCACAGTAACCCCCCTGTTCCTCTGTGCTGTAGGCCTATGCGTGTACCTTGGGTTGTGAACCGCTGCTCTAGTGCTATTATAATTAGGATTTTTTGAAGAATTAGTTGGATTTTGAAGCAAAAGACTGAGACAAGGAAGTCGTATTTAAGTTGAGTTAGAGGAGAGTGGGTGTACAGAAATAAGGAGATTGTAAATTGATGGTCTACTAAGAATGGACGTTAGTCAGTGATAGGGAAATAGATAGCAATTGGTAGTGGCAGCTGATAGTCAAATTGCACCAATCACTCCTTGCATGAACGTCTGCCCATTAAATATGTGATAATTGTAAATAAATCCAATGCTAAATTAGCATGTTGATGTGCTTCTGGAAGTAACAATAATTGTGAAACAGATAGCAACACGAAATTGTATTGTTTCATGACTATTTTTATTTCTGTAGTATTAATGTATCATTCAAGAAGATGTTACCACCACACACTATTATTTTTCACCATTTCGGACTTTCATATGATGTCTTTTGTATTTTCTATTTATGTTCGGATTTTTCAAAGTTCACATTTAATGATAAGGGCTTTGGGATAGGACAGTACTCTCAGGTGCCTTATACAAGGGGGGGGGGCGCTTATTAAGACCTCCCTGTGTATCGCTTTTGGCAAAACGGTGTCCAAGGCTCAATATATTTTTATACGAAATTTCGTTCGAAAGATGAGAGTGCTCGTAACAGTCTCAAAAACGCATTTAACAATTCAAGGAGAAAAAAAACCAGCGCCAAATGAAGAGGAAGTTCAAAAAGAGGACAATATAGAAGATGAGAATGACGTTTCTAACTTGTTCGAGAATTTATTTGATTAGAGACTATTGTCTTCTTATGTTCTTATTTTGTTTATAAACATTTTTTACTTGAAGAGTTCTAAGTATGTTAAATTCAGTCGTCTCCTTAAATGATGTAAACCCCCCTTTTTACGAATTTTCAACCCCCCTTTTTACGAATTTTCAACCCCCCTGTTTGTTAAGACTTCTCCTTACATTTGGCGTCCACGAGTACTCAAACCAACTGATAAGTATAGATTATTTACACCACATTACGTTAAAATGATATGGGTATAATGTGTACTTAAAGACGAAGACTTAATATGTACTTAAAGACGAAGAATGCAGAAGGAAAATCACAAATAATAAATTTCGTAGATAGTGTTAGTTGATTCTAGATATCTAGACACAATCCTATGATAGTCTGTTTTCAAAAATATCATACCTTTAGTATGCACAGTGTTTAGACTAGAAATGTTTGAATCTTTAGAAATCTCTGGTCAAGATTCTGTTTATTTTACCTGGATCCGAACGTTAGGATCCAGCATCAAATGACAAGGTCGTGTTAGAGAGAGAGTTCAGACTTTGAAAGCTGATACCTCAGTGTTGGCCAGTAGCTCCCCTGTCAAATTTGGCCATTAACGTTCTTACTTCTAGGGCAACAGAAAAGTTGAGAATTTTTCACACAATATACAACTTTTCAAGATTGTGATGCCACACTTTTCCTCAACATTTCGGGCAGTTGCCCGCTGAAACGTACCCAGATATTGCTTGCTTTTTGGACCTCAACCGTTCCCCCTGTGTCGAGAGAGATTGGAGTCTGTCGGAGTATGGTGTGAAATATACACTGCCTTGAAGTCAGACGTTTTCCACTTCAAAGTATTTTTAAGTGGTGTTGAGGTCTTTTTTTGCAATAGTGGTTTCGAAGAACGTAACTAAATCAAGGAACTTCAAGTTGTTGCCATTACAACATGCATGCATGCTTTTTTCGGCTTGGGTTCCACTTTCTTGTTGAAAAGGCTTGTTGTGGTTTGGGCTAAAGCTATTCGAAAGTGCTCTTCAAATGCATACTTCTCGAGTTTTAAAAAGTCGTATCTTTGTTGTATGAGAATTCCAGCTGTTGTGAGCGAAAAATGGAATCATTCCCAAATATTCCTTGATGGAAAGAATGATATCATATCATGTCTGGTGACATTCTCAACATAGTACTCCCAATTCTTGAAGTAATTTTTCAGCTTGTCATATGAACTCTTCCCCAATCCCCAACCCTTACGATAGGAATCTTGTGTTCTTTCAATCGGACTAGAAATAACGGCAGCACTCCAGACTCGGTGTATATAGGTAAGATACATTTACCAAAGCAACGTAGCCATCTGTGTTTTAGGATGTTGTGACTTTTTACAAGTCGTCTGTAATAAAATTATGTTCTGTATACTGTATACTGAATCGATTTATGATAGCAATTGAATTCTTAATGTTTTTGTATCGATTTACTTGCTTCCAAATTATTTATTCTGACCCATTAATGTTGAGAGAAATATGGCTTGATTCTCTACGTTGTACAGCGTACTATTTCGTGCTTAATTGTAGGGGGGTCGAATAAGCGGTAGGGGTGGGTATTTTTTTTCAAAGTTTCATAAAATGTAGGTGTGCTATTGGGGTAATATCTGTGATATTCCTTAGCATTTTCTTCCTCTTTGGGATTTTTTCATTATATATCATAAAATGGGAGGGGGTCATTACTGCATGAAATCGGGTATGAAAATTTTGAAAAATTTTGAATTTGAGTCCCCCTACGATTTGGCTCCGAAAAGTACCCAATTATTAAATCATCTTCACCCCTCCTTATTTCTCACACCCTTCTGATGAAGAACATCTCTCTTTGACAAAATTTTGTGGCAGCCATCTTGGCATCTAAAATGGCCACCCTCATAAATATCAGACTGATGATAAATCGCCTTGCAGCCCAAGGAGGGCATCAATTTCAAATATAAGCTATTTT
>JAAAKL020000278.1:0-18226 GCA_010016065.2 Carybdea cf. marsupialis auct. non (Linnaeus, 1758)
ATTAGTGGACTAAGTATCGATTAAAGAGTTGCTTTTGCCAATTTCTATAGTTTTGTCTGGTATGCTGTGCTTAAGGATCCCTTGGATATTTTCTCGTTTTTCGTCAACTATGATAGAAATTACAAAATTGCAAAATTGCAAATTACATTTCCACTTATCATTACATTATGTGTCTATACAAGAGCTGCGACCTTTTTTATTATTTATGTTTAGGCTCTCAGTTATCCTCGTCACTACATGCACCACCCAGTCAAGCGTCTACTCCATTTCCCGTTGGAAGTCTCTCGTTTGCAGGATCTGGCGAAAGCACGTTCAGAGAGCAAGGTTCAAATCCACAGTCGCCAGGCCCATATACAGGCTTCGGGCAAAAAATACCCTCTCCGACTGCCGTATTTGGAAACTTTGCAGCACCTATTGAATCTCCTAAAGGTGATAGTCCATTATCGCATACGGGACAGCAAAGTGGCATACCTCAAGGACTTAATTCTGCACCCATGCAACAGGTACAGCCATCAGGTACGGTGAACCTTCTTTTCGCACTGTTCTCCAAATGTAACGGTTCTCAAAGGCATTCTAGATGGTAGGACCCCATCATTTCATCCTGTAATTTCTTTAAACCCATCTAGAATGATTTCTTCACAGTTGTTAAATGTGTATCTGTACGTCGGCTTTTTACGAAGTGCACCTTCTTCGTATTGCGATTTAATTTCTGCAGACACAATTTTCCTTGGTAGGCTAGAAGATGGCTATACTAAGCTCCTCCCTATTCTTTCCATGTCGGTCCCCTTCACTGTGCAAAGTTTTACTATTTTCAATTATTAAATGTGATTGTAAATGTATTATCATTAGAGTCGTATCCACTTTTCCCAACTTATAACCTTTTCTTAGTTTCTTGTACTCGCAGTCAGAGACCGCGGAGCAGTTCTAAGTAAGCGCTCATCACCACATTTTGTAGGACGTAACATTACTTTAAAGTTGGGGAGGGATTATCGTTTCCCAGTATCTTTGTAGAACTGCCTCTAACCAAGTGGTTGTCGTTTCAGTTGCAGGGAATAAGATAGGTTAGTGCTCATAAGACATCAGGGGAATATGGAAATCCGAGAAGTCTTAAAAAGTTAAGTGCGTCGGTTGTTACTTGTGGTTATTGTACCGATTTGGTAATGGACTAGTAATGAACGTCCGTTGTTACTAAACCTATAGGCGAGATATAAATTTCTCCGTTCAAAAGGCGTTGGATAATTAACAAGTAAAAACATGTCAGCGACGACAACCAGCTTACTGCAGATGCATTGTTGATAGCACGTAGAGGAGCCTTAATTTATCTGTGCTTGGCCTCGTTTTAACCAGTCAAGACGTGTGTCGTTAGATCTTCCTCCATCTTTTTCCCTGCAAGTTTTCTTGGGCCTACTGGGCGGTCTCCGACCGTGCCCTTTAAGATTACCAACTCTTCCTATCAAATTCCCTTCAACGCTATAAAGTCACATTTATCTTCACATCTGAAAAATATCTAAAAACGGAATCACATTTAAAGGAGCCTACCTCCGTACTATCGTAGTTACTGTTTCATAAAACACCTACCTCTTACGTGGCAATTATAGCCGCAGGGATAAGTACATGGCAGACCTGTCTGGGGACTCAAATTATGACTGCAGCAACTCTTTTCGTGTGAAAGTTAAATGAAACGTCGTCATGTAGTTGATAATTCTTAGTTAATGTCTTTATGAAGATACTTGCTTCCGTTCTAAGGCAAGGAAAACAGTAAGATGGAAAGTTCCCAAAATTAACACACTTTTTAGTTCAGTTTCAAATAGCGTAAACCTCTCTTCAGGTATCTAATACGCGCTGCAGTTGACATGTAAACATCAACATTAGCTTTTTGCTTACCTCTGAAACATTCTGTCATTGTTTGTGACATTTGTAAATATAACATAATAAATCTGTGTGTGATCATCATGTGAGCGTTCAGAGTTTGTTAAATCTTAGAGCGGTATTATTTAATAATACCCTGACCACTCGTATATTGTAAACGTGCTCCTATATCCGAGCAACTATGGAGGTAACCAGTCTGAACTTTTGATTTTATCACTCACCTCTCTTTTCCCTACTTCTATGCGATGTTGGCGTGAGTATTTTGTGAAACTGCCTGATACTGTCCTTAAAACTGTGTCTTGCATTACAGTATTTGGTTTTTTCCGTGTAGAGGAAGAGGAAAGGATCCTCACAGATTTTGACTTCTATGGTTGTGAGTTGCCAGATTGGTGCCACGATAAGATGTCACTGCCATCTGTGTACGCTAAGGTGTTAGAACGATCGCAAGATAAAGATGGCTACATCAACATTTACAAACTGCAGCCCATCCTCATGGCGTCCAGTCTAGCAAAGGAAAAGCTTGCGGAAATTTGGGAAATGGCAAATAAGAAAACACCAGGGACTCTAATAGAGGAAGAGCTCTTTCTGATACTTGCGCTTGTAGCTTTAGCTCAGGTATGAGAAATGCATTGCATTGATGTCTTTAACCCACCTCTTGTCGCCACCGTTAACATCACATTAAATGGCGCTTGGTAACGTTTTTTCTATGTAGGGAAGACATGAAGTAAACTTATTCACCATTACCCTATTAGAATGTTATAAAATGCGTATATTCATGAAGTCATCGCAAATAGGGGATACGAAGAGTCATGTGCATATCATGTCAAGTGATCTTACTTGACAGGCTTTCTTTGCAGTAATTGATACGTCCAACAGTTGATGAGTACCACAACCGATTCGATCAACCAGAAATTTGAGCGTGTAAACATGGTCGAATTTTGCTGCTTAAGCAGTTGTTGTCGATGAAACCCCTGGTAAATTAATTGCATTTAATCTAGTTGATGTGAACCACTGTCTTATCGTCAGAAAGCAGCTGTCTCAGAGATCACTTGTCGTTTATTGATGATATTGTTTATGGTCATACCACCTTTACTTGTATATGCCTCGTGCATTGGCTAGCGTTGAAACTTTTGGTGGGGGAATTTCGTTTGGTCAGTGCTTATAACTGACGCTTTGCATTAAGAGTATTTCATGCAAGGCCCTTTGTTTCTTCACATAGCGCATTGTCTGTACCAACTGATAGTGTTAATTACATGAACGGTGCTAGAGGGTTGGTTTTAGACTAGGCATCGCCGTGTATTCATTCAGATGTTTCTTTTTCAGATGCACTCTGGATATTATAGATTCGTTGTTGTTGTTTTCCTTGTTGCAGGCTGGATGGAACAAACTTTCAGTTAGAAAGGTAGCTTCATGTAGGGCACCACCGATACCAGAGCTTCCAGATTATCTCTTTATGGCCAAGGTGAGAATGCTTTTACGACGTTAAGTCATATTTTGACGACACCCGACACGGGAGTATATGCCCTCTTTAGAGAAGGTTCTGGAGAATGCCTGCCTATTACGATACCACTTTATAGGTGTTTGTACTATTTTCAAGACGACAGAATTGGAAATTTCAATTTATCAAAAATGACACGTTTTGGTCTGTTTGTATACTGTTTTCTATCTAGTCTTGTATTGATTTCGCATTTATTTGTTGCTTAGGTATTTCTCATGTTATGTTAAAATATGTTAAAAATAATGGTGCTGCGGGAAGCCTTATTCCATGTTTATAAATTCGTCAAACATTGCAATTTTGGAATATTGAAAAGTTGTTCTTTCTCAGGCAAAGAAAGTGCCTAAGTACTTAAATATTCAAAATGACACTGATGAATCTAATAGCGAAACGAAAAAGATTAAGGCGCTGGTGGTGGTGAGAATTCGGGATCGACTTTTCAGATTGTCGACTTAACTATTGCATTATTTAGTGCAGAGAGATCCTGGGTTCCGTCCCCTCTAGTGTCCAATGCATTTCATTTTTATTGAGTTATATAGAGCTAACTATGTATCCTTCTAGATATTTATGACGTTATGATATATAGTTACAAAGTTACTAAAGACAAGCTTCCACATGAAAAATGTCCACTCCCAGACTAACACTTGCTTAAAAAGCTCAGCTTTAATAGGTTTAAAGAGGGGAGCCCGCTGGATAGGGACAAACTTGTTATGTTACCGTGGGTGGTAAAAGGTGTTATCAAACGAGAAAGAATCTGCTAGGCTATGCCGTCTAAGCATTAGAGGGAAGAAATTAATTTGAGATACTGCGACTTGGTCCATTTGTACCTCCATTGAAAACTACTAGAAGGGACGATGTAAGACACGATAATAAGAGGTAATATTTTGATGAATGAAATTTTTGCACAGCACGTTGTAATTTGTCAAGAGGAGAGCTACTGACTTATAGTATTAAAAGTATATAAGGTAATATCCTTTACATGTCATTTGTTTTAGGATGCTGAAAATGTGTTTGGAGAGGAGCAAGGAACCCCGCGACTTGAAGAAGATTCGGTTTCATCACTACCCTTGGACCCTAATGATCGTTACAGTGTCTTTCGAGTATTGGATAGACAAAGATCTGAGTCCTTAGATGATACTAGTTCACTGTCAGAAAGAAGACACAGTATGTTATCAACAGGCAGTACCGAATCTGTTTCTACAGGAAAAGATGTATATGGTCTGAATCGAAGTAGTGCTGCCAGTGCAGTGCCAACAACATTTGATCAGGAGCAAGATGGCTGGGGAACATTTGCCACATTTTCACCAGGTGGTGTAGATTTAAGTTCGTCGACTGGTTTACAACCACTAAAGTCATCAGTTTCTCCGATTGCCAATGACATAGAGCCCCTTAGGCCTGTTAACAGTGCTCCCGTTATAACAGAGTTTTTGTCAGCCTCGCCTCGTGCACCAGTATTACAGCCAATAAGTAGTGCACCACTTCTTCCAATCGCCGCAAACACATCAGCAAGTAATTTACAGGGTACTAACAGTATGGAGCAAAATAATGCATTCGAAACCACAAGTAGTGATTTTGACGAATTTACGTCCTTTCAGGGTAGCAGTGTTGTGAATGAAAACAGTAACACAGAACCAGGAGAGGCTTTGCCCACATCTGACTTTAATACTTTCAGTAAAGCTACAGGTACTGTTTTTAAAGGAGAGGAAAAAGGATCGGAGACTTGGGCCAATTTCTCATCTTTTCAATCGGCACCTTCGGTACCAGAAGAGTCTGCTACAAGTGATAAAAGTAGAATTGACCACTCACTTGGGTTGAAGTCTGAACATATTACGATAGCTCCAGATTATTCTGCTCTTGCAGAGTTTCCTCAAACATCAAATGACATGAATGATTTGGGTATGGCAAAGGATGTATTTAATAATTTGCCACCAAGTCAAGTAGAAAACCCAAATAGTATCGTTTCGACTGCCAATGCGCTGCCCTACGAAGAGTTTGGCACGTTTGCCCAAGCCCCTGGCCAAAATAGTACAAGTGTTTCGTTACCATCTGTCGGCTCTCAGGTAGAATCCATAATATCGAACTTCGTAAATTTCAATATGCAGCCAGCACATGCAAAAGATACGAAGCCAGTGACCGCCAATAGCTTAGACCTGACACTGGGAAACAGTGTATCCACTAACAGTCATAGTGAGAGTAGTTCCTCGTCAATATGGAAGGTGAACATGGGTTCACAAGAATTCACCACTGGTGATCAAGCATCCAAAGATGCTATGGAGCGTAACCAGAGTGGCGATAACGACTTCGGTGATTTTAGCAGTTTCTCAGAAGGATCCGCAAATGGTTTTCTTGTGAATGGTTTTGGATCCAAAGATGCAGACAGCAACGGTTATTCGAAAAACGGTCTGAGAACAGCGCTGAACGACTCTAACACCCCTTTCACCAAATCAGTTGATCTACACGATCGCTATAGCGCATTTAAAGCCGATTTACAGGTATCAACTTTTATTTCATTATATAGTATTCCACCATGAGGGGGACGGGACGGGGCACATTCGTATTAACTTTGCCACAAGTTTTTTAGTAACTTTTGAATCGTACTCGTCTACAAATGCCAACTTCCAGCTTGCCTCATTTTATTAATAATCTCGTATGTTTGATTTTTTCTTTGTTGTTTTTGTTTGTTGGTTGTTTTTTTTTGTGTTGTGGTGGGGTTTTTTTGTGGGGGAGAGGGTAAATTATCTTTTAGGTACAGATTTACATTCTTCCCCATTGTGTGCTTAGTTTCGAGTTTTTGCGGTGTCATGCGCGGTTTTCGTCCAGCATTTTAAGGAAATGTCAAGGCTGATACAATTTGAGTACTTCCCCAAAATCGTGTCAGTTGACTTTGTATTGCAAGTTTTGAATATCACAAGCCGAAGTAAAATTATTCAATATGCCCGTTAATTTGTGGTGACGGCAAATTAGTAAAGCGTCTGCTATTACGTGAAGCAGAGACAGCCACAAGTAGTTCTGGTAGGACGTTGTAAAACTCTTTCGATTGGGTAGTAGAGGAACTCATGATATCCGTTTTTGCTATGACCAGTATTTATATAATTTCATTGTTTTGCGAATCCAGAACGTGACTTAAAATTTCTCCAATATTCGCGGCCAAGTAGATATACATGTACCCCTCTCAGGAGATAACTTAAATGAAGTACATGTCATTGTTAACACAAAGTCCGCATGGGCAAATGTAGGAGAAAACTCCGTTTTCATTAAAAAACTTATGCTTGTTAAGGATTCCCTTCACGTTCCACTGTTGTAGTAAGTAGTCATAATATCGTCTTAGACGGGGTTGCTGCCAACCAGATTGAAGCGTCCTGCCCACGTGCAAAATATTGAAACATTATCGCCTCCCCACATCCAATTTTAACCACCGGAACATTATTGTTCAATTGGATAGGCAACCATTGTCGAAGGATAGTTTTGCAGACCTCAGGTCACTTCCTAATTAGTGCGATGTTTTTGCTCTCCTTTTTTTAACCTGTTATTCTCCCATGTGACATACCAAAAAGCCAACTCCGAGCACGTATTTCCTAAGTGATTATAAATAATTTATTTGGTTTATGCTAGCTAATTTACACTTGTCTAGCTCTAGATTATTGCACTAATTTTTATGCTTTTTCGAGCAGCAGGAAGAACGGCATGGAAGTGAATGGAAACGATGCCTTCAGAGTATTGTTGTAACCTTCTCTATAGCTGTGAATACTATCAATAAACACAACATTTCAGAGCAAGCAAAAATGGAAGTTATGTCCAGCCAAAAAGGAAAAGATCATTTCAATAGTAAGGATGCAGAGATGAATAAACTATGCTGTGTTACTTATGACGTTGGCTTTTGTAATATTTAAGGGCTTTCCTTATTATCGAGGGCGATTTAAAGCAAGTAATTAAGCTCCTATTTGCCTTCTTGTGAACTGTTTAACTTGCTTTGCCCGTCAAAACCGCACCCTACATCCACCCAACCTTCGCAAGATGTATCCAAATATTGTATTTCTATCTTAGACTATGTAGTCAACAAGTAAATCGTTAGTTGGTTATCATTTCATAAGCATGCAGGTTTAGAAATTCCAACCAAAAATAGTTGCGCGCTCTTTCCGTTTATTAGTATTTGACTAATCATTCATTCCGTGAGCACTTACATCCTCTTTCCATCCAGTAAAAACTTGCTTCTTTATTCCATCAATAAACACTTACCTCTTCATTACAACCAATAATACATCCCTCCTCTCTCCATCCATAAATAGGTTCCTTCTTATTTCATCCATGTAAACTTGCTTTATTCCATCAATAAAGACATCCCTCCACTTTCCAGCCATAAATACTTGTCTCGTCATTACATTCATTAAAACTTGCCTCCTCGTTCCATCCATAATTACTTTCCTCCTCATTCCATCCATAAATACGTGCCCCTTCATTTCTTCTATGAACACTTGCGTCCTCATTGTATCTATTAGCAATTGCATTTTCTTCGATCCATTCCTTTCACAGGTGCTAAATATGTGTCTGAATTTGCTTCTGCGTTTGTGGCCTAAGTAACTGAAACAATCAAACTCCCCAGTGTCCCCTCGGTACGAACCTGCGCCAGTATCCACTGCCTTCTCTACCTTTCTGCTCATACCACATGTAGTCTTCCCGGTTTATGATGGCAACATTCTCGTAGGATATCGTAGTTTTAATTTTATGATCACATTTAGCATTGTTGTTTACTATGGCTCCCGGGGAGAGTTTGGTGTCGGCCAACTCTTTATTAGCATGACCATACTTCTCTAGTTTGACTTGCAAGTGTGAAATTGGATTTTTTAATATTCAATAGGGACAAAGATCTTTATTCTCAAGCTTAAGAACAGACAGGCCTTGTCTAGTGTCTTTCATAAACTTTTTGCAGAATATTCCTAAGGGTTAAGTCATCAGCACATGGTGATACTCATTGTCCTCTCATCCGAATGACTCCTTCAAAATTTCTTTTACTATATTGCATTATCAACTCAGCATAGCTGTTGAAGAGAACTGGTGAGAAGGAAATTCCTTTGTCATTAGGAAATACTTCAGTGTCGCCATCACTTGCCTTCATCTTTAACTTCAAATCGATAAGAATGTAAGCAATCTTGTGCTCAACTTTTCCCTCTTCTCACTGAATATTGAGATTTTAGCAGTAGCTTTCACCCATGCCTTCATGATGGAACCAATCAAATGCTTTTTGCCATGATGAAGCATATGTATGCTTCTTGCTACGTGCTCTGCGCCTTTTGCATAATCCATCTGAAGTTAGCAGTTTGAGAGCTTGTTCCTCTTTCTTTATTATAGCCAGCTCTCGGCTAGCTTAAGAAAAACGTAAGGCTCCATTAGTTTTAGGGAAATCTCCAACACCATCGTTGAGGCGCGTGATTTTAAAGCAATGAACATAAAGGACGCATCAATTCTTGTCACCTTTCTTTCTTCAACTTTCTTTTTCAAAGACCTTTACAAATTATGGTCTTCCACAACCTGTTGGATAGTTTCCTACTGACCCATGTTGTAACCACACTCTCAGCCATAAGATGTTCTGCTGGAATGCAGTCACAACTAAGCGATTTCTGTTTTGTTTCATTTTTGCCAGATTTTTTTTTGTCTTCTCTCTTCAAAATATTCTTACCTTATGTACAACTTTGCTTCTTTCTGCTTACCAGTATTATGACTCCGTATATTCTTTTCAACGTCTCTAAATGTTCAACGCTTCTTTCAATACTCTTCTTTAGAGGCCTTAAATCTGCTGCACCTCTTGAAAGAGATCTATGGTTCTGCCAACCTTGTTTTGCACTTCAATGTTTTTACGAATATGTTGTGCAGCTCAACCTTCTTGTTTTTTGGCCCTAGTTTTATTTTTTCATTCGCTCTTTTGCAAGTCATGAACTTTCTGCAACAGCCAATTTCATTTTATTTTTCCACGTGCCTTCAGCAGTCTCATGTATGTTGCTAAGAAGATCTATCCATAAGCTCCCTGGTGCTTCCAAGGCCAGTTACAGAGCCCATACCATCGCTCGAGCTACAAGTACCGTTCTTACAATGGAGATCAGATCATATTTCTCTATGAAACGACCTTTCTAAGGCAGTTTTTCTCTAAGTAATACAGCACGCGGGTTTCGATTTCTTTCACAATTATTATCTGGACGAGTGATGAACTTTATAAGGTTGCCTGAGTGCCTGTTAACACGTAGGGCGAAGTTGATTTCACGTAGCACCTTAGGTGATCCTAACGTTATAGACGACCTACGAAGGAATTGTTTATCAGTTTATTCACGGACGTGTACCAAGCAATCCTCATGATCGTTTTTATCCCATGTCCAAATTGCCAAACTGATCCCTTACGTTTCCATTACAAGTGTTGGCATTCTAGGACCCAATTACCTTAGTAATACCTTTACCAAAGAAGTTATCAATGATTTCATTTGGTGCCTTAGTGGTTGGGGCATAAGCATGAATCAGTCATCAGTCATTTGCCAGGATTTGAAATAAATGATAAAGTGATATTTTATAATAATAAAACGAATAAGACACTATGCTGCCATTTGGAACCGATTATAGCTATTGTATTATTTCCTCAGGTTTAAATAGTGCTTACTTTAGGCTATTTCATGATCATCAGATGAAAAACTGCTCATTACATTCAGACTCATGTCTGACATTCCCATAACCTGGATGTATTTCCTGTCCATTTCTCGTTTCACAAACTCTAATTTCCCCATGTACAAACTGAACACAAGTCTCATGTTGGCAACTTTCATGCATGAGTGGCGGTCAGCATTATCTAGATAGCAATATCGGAAGCAGCTTTCGTCGTGGGGTTTCATATATTTACTTTGTAACCGCTGTGAATATGGCCAAGGACTTCAAAACCACCATGGAGATGCTTCGCAGTTATTAGCTATTGCAGGCGTATGACCTAGCATATAGCTCTGTCTCAACTAGATTAAATAGCCAGTAGCAGATTGAATATCTTATGTTTAATCACTGAACATTTGATTTTGTTTATTTCTCAAATTATGCCTGAAATTGTAATGTTGATCGACTATGCAGATATTGCGACAATAACCAAAATTCTTAGTTCTTTCACCAAGTAATCGCGAGAAAGTGCCAACCCTATCCCTTCTTTGTAAAGTACTACGAACGTTTAAATAAGTGGCAGATGGACAAACGATGTTTGCAGACAAGAAAGATTACTTTTCTGATTGCATTAGACTATCCCCAACAAAAATGCAACGGTAATCAACGTTCCAGATCTTCCGACGATACCAGTGAATGAAAAACAAGAACACTGTAATGCTGTCATCAGTTTAAGCTCTATAGTGATTTTAAGCTGCTAGACGTTATCAACTCGAAATCGGCAAACTCAAGCAAAGCAACAGATAATGATAGTTTACAAGTCTTTGCAGTCAAAATTTTCATTATGCTCGCGGTGTCGAAAATCACCATTAGTTGTGATTATGAAGGCAGTGAGAAATCCACAACAACGACAATGTTGATCATTATAGATTTCAACCCGAAGCAGTAATTTCCGACATCTTTAACATCCTGCTCATCTAACTCCAGGATATTTACAACGATTTCCAAACTAGCTTTTCCATCTATTGACTTTACTACCTGTTGTTAGCACTATCCGTGACTCGAGCACTGCGGGCTTGCACTAGTCATCTGAGCCAGTTATGAACATTTCCATCCCAGCACCTTTATCAGCATTGCCATCATCACAGGGACCGGAAGACAATACGAACTAATGTATTGTTCAATCTTACTATGCGGAAGAGAATAACAAACGAACTTTTTTTCTCCCTCGGCAATGTGCGAATTATATAATGTATCCCCCTCCTCTTGTACCGAAGCCCAGCTGCTTTACCAACATGACCGTTGAAGAATAAACATTTCGCTCTTTTAGTAACCGACTGATTCATTACGGCTTATTTGATATGCACGGCGTTAGCGCATACACGTTTGTAGCCAAGCGCAACCTAATAAATGTTTCCGTAATGCCCCAACCTCTTATCCCCTAACCCTCACCTTCGCGTATTCGACATAAATTAAGTTGTGCATTGTAACGTTAAGTAATTGACCTAGCAGTGCGATCAGTGTTGGATTAAAGCGTGCTGGCCCCTAGACCGAATAAAGTTTGCGAAGCCCTTTGACGCCATGTATTGCAATAACGTTTAGGTTTATAGGGCTGGGGAAGAGCTTGAAGCTCTGCGTTCTCTGCGGTGGTTATACTCGTAATTCTTTACCTACTTCCATGGAATTAGCATTTGCATCCGTCTAAAACGACTACTGAGTACGGTCTTCTGAATAGTGCTAAAAACGTCACATTAAGATAAACATAGACGGCCTGCAAAAGTTCTCATCCACGAACTCGTATGGTAGATTTATATATAGATGCGTGGATAAATTCCTATATATATATGTATATTTATTGTATGTCTGCTTTTATTTCGTCTTTGTGTGAATCTTCACTATTTTTTCCAGGCTTGAAAGAAATTTATGCAGTGAGTTGCCGAATAACTGCTTCAATAAACAATTCAGGTAATCTAATTTAAAGTGACGATAAGTTATGTAAACTTGTTTTGGTGCCTCTGGCTCGGCTTTTTCCGCTATTGGGCTAATGAAGATGTTGGTTAGAATTAGGAAAAGTGCCATGATGTTTATTTGACCTAGCTTGCTTTCACTGTAATTAAAATATGAAGTTTTAGAGCATTATTAACGAGATATAAGAATGATCAAATTGTATGACGCCAGGATAATCATCAGTGGAAGCGTACGTTACTCCCATTTCAAGGCTGTTATTGTCAGGCAACCGCTGTAGATACGTAACCTGACATATTTCTCGTAAATAGGGTGTTTTAGTATACAATTATAAGAACTTGCTATGAGCGTAGAGCATGGAACCTAGAGTTTCCTTAATAGGTTTCTTAATAGGTTTAAAAGTGCGTGTGTTTATATTGAATGGTTATATGCTGACGTGAGATGAAATATATTTCACTTGACATTGATGTCAGGGACAACAGTGAATATCACGATTCAATCAGGAAGGGCAGAATAAAATATCATTGGGGAAATGCAATTGATCAGCCATTAAGTACTTATTACGATTGCAATATTTTTACTGGATGGTATCAAAGGGGGTTATAGCCACCCAACTCCCCCTTAGCTTTATAGAATCACATGTCACTGATGCCGTTTATAACAACTATAGCCATATCCCACGCCCGTGCCCTCATTTCTGGATTTTTGAAATTTTGCCACTGGCATAACACTGGGCGTAAGAACAGTGTTATCTTTGTTAGGTTACTAACAAGCATAAAGTTTGCATCTAAAATGTCGAGAGATACAGGAGATTGGGAATTTTTTTTTACTAAGACTGGAATCATTTCTTATGATGAAACTGCCTACTAAGCGTGCAACTGTTGCACGAGAGCACCAAAAGCAACCGAAAAGTCTAGGATGTTTGGTGACACGCTGTTGAGAAAACGGAAAGTAGGAGGACGTTTACAACGAGCAGGTGTTATGATTTGTCATTGTTTGTGTTTTGACCTGATCTAACTAGGCAACCAAACCTTCCATTTTATTCTCTGTCAAATGAGATGCCTTATGAGCCACAGTAGTCACCATTTTGGGATATAACATTCAAAGAAAACAAGAAAGCTAATTCTACAGTTCTTCATAATTTTTAACTCAAGACAGGCATTGAAGAAAACGAGATCCGTCAAAGGCTACTTTGGTCAGGTCATAGCGGTATAGTCAATGTCATCAAACGTCAGTAAAAGCATGTAAAAAGGAATTTGATGAAGGGACCGGCGTATAACCAATGGAGTTAATGCGGCAGTTATTAGTCATGTGTAGGGACAAAACTAGCTTTTAATACATCTGTGTGCAATAAACAAGGGACAGATCATGGCGGTCGTTGATTTAGTTGATAAAAAGCCTCTGAATCTTCCTCTAACATCTTAAACACAACATTTAGCTTAACGAATTCAACAGACCAGAAATACTGCAAAGTCTTGTTTCTTATACAGATCTATAAAATGACCATTCCCGTAGTTATGTTTCGAAGATACATCTTATCAGCGTCTCCTATGTTTTACGTTTTGTTTGATGAGAATTTTGCTCAGGAATACTCATTTAAAAGATACATTACGTGCGTTTCTGCTGAAAATAAGAAATTCGTAGGGATCTGTTGATATGCTATTTCATATTGCATATGATATGTTCTGGGTGTTTCCCGATCGGGACTATGATTTATCTACGGAACATAAAGTTTGATTACATTTACAGTCTACTACTTCCTATTGTCCAACCCTATTAATGTTAAAAGCGTAAAAGTCTATCGTAGTCATATTCTTAACTTGAGGTGTATGCTGTTTTCATACGGATCAAGCTCAAATGTCGAGTCAATAGGTGACCAGCATTTTCCATATTGAAGCTATTACTAGGTCATGATTTTGAAGACTCTTCCCTGATTGCCTATGCTTCTAGGGAAAGGGTTTGCTCAATATTCAAAACATTATCAGTGGTCCAACTTCCCTCCGTCGTAAATTTGGATCGGTTTTACACTCTACATTTTTGATGAAAGTGAAGTCCTTCATCTACTTCAACCAAGTAGTGACCAAGCATAGCAAAAATTAGTCCACCTAAAGCCTCAGTTCAGCTAGTATTTTATCCACAAATTTACTTTAACTTGTTGTTCGAATCTATCAATTACATTGCTGACGTTTTACTCAAGATCACGAACATTGAAGTCAAAAAGTAGAAGCACAGAGAAGCAAATGCACCCCATGGCACATCACTGTCAGTTTGGAGATATGCCTTGATGATATGGTAGTAAGACTTGCATTAATTGCCTAAGTGTACGCATGCACCCTACCCATCCCCTATCTTTCTGCAATAGTACGATATTTATTATAAAGTTTCCTTTCCTGCGAGAATCAGTCTTGTTAACAAGTACTTTATTTGGCTTTCGCTGTTTGGTTTTATCTACCTTATAGCACTATCGAAGTCTGACAACGAGCTACAAGTCTTAATGTCACGGATTGGGGAGCTATGGAGTGAACTAAGGCGATTCATGAATATTTCACCTTTGTTAGTAAGTATAAGAGTAATGTATAGTTATATTATCTGCATTGGCAACCTGGAAGTCATTTTAAGACCTTTACGCTGCCGAGATACGAATACCTGTCCTGTAGAAGTTAAGTGTTTGACTAGGGGTATAGTTTTTGATACTCAGACAATTATGGGTAAGGAAAAAGTACACACTATTTCGGCTAGTAGAATGCGAAGGCAAAGTGATAACGTCACAGTTCGAAGTTTGGTCTGACTCCAGATATCTAAGTCAACGCTTGAATAGGCTGTTTCCCAAAATACCAGACCTGTAGTGCTTACAGTGTTCAAAAAAGAGGTGTTTGAATTTCAGAAATCTCCGCGTAAAACTCGGTTGATGTTCCTTGGATCCTTAAGTTAGGAACCAGCATCAAATAATAAGGTTTTGTTAGAGACATTTAAAACTTTGAAAGCTATGGTTGTGAAAGAGCATCGCTGTCGATTATGGCCTAAAAGTTCTTACTGACAGGGCAATATGAAAATTGTCTTCCTTGGGTTGTCTGGACAGTCTGGGGACTGATGTCCTTTGAATCATACATTGATAGGTACAAAAATTCATACATTCATACATTCATACATTCATATATTCATACATTCATACATTCATACATTCATACATTCATACATTCATACCATGATTGTCCAATGTTTTCTTTATAGTTACGAGAGGGCAACCAATAACCCACGTTACTACGCTAGCTGAGACTCAGGAATAAGTAAATCTTGCGACATAGTAATTTACTGATTTGTCTGAGAACAAAGCTAATTTAGTTGATATCATGAGCAGATATACTGTTCACCTTTACCATGCCAAACAACGTAGAATGACGTCCTTAACGTATCTTAAAAAATTAAGACTGAGTGTACTGGTAGTTTTTTTGGTAATTGTCGGTACTTAATAGCTTTTATTGAAATCCAGACATCTTAGTACAGCAGGACTTCAATGGCTGCCTAAACGCTTTACGAGTTCAAGCGATTAGTGCATTAAGAATTTCACTTTTATTTCCAGACGAGCTGGTATTAGAAAAGTTATTAGAATTGATTCACCTTCCATTTAATTTCTTGTTGCTTTCATCCTGCTCCGAACAAAGCGGCTAGGTAATCAAAGTTAGGTCGTATGCTTTCCTTGTGGATTAGTGCCAGTCACAGTATTCTTCACTATCTTCAATGCCGTACGAACATCATTGATATAACCGGCTATGTGAGATCTCCTTTGAGTAGTTATCGACAGATTTCATTGTCCACCCTCGTTCTCACTTGACGCCCTCGCCAGATTTCGTAGCCTGGTGTTTTTCAAAACAGTTCTAGTCCCATATGAACCGTTCTATTCATCTAAATCGCCTAAATACGCTCGCTTAGTAACGCAAGGAAATGGTAGGAACATCTGATTAAGTTGGAGCCCTTATATTTGTTTTCCTGCGATATGTTAGTGTTTCGCTAAATCCCGGTATTAACTGGTTTTCAAAGTTGATTGCATTTCAGCCACTCGTCGGCCGTCGCTTACACTCAAGATCAAATGTTTAGCCTGTACAGAAGGATTGTGATTAAAAGAACTGAACGGACATGCTATCTATCGAAACCACACTTTTTTACCTTATGACCTGCGACTACCTGTTTGTGAATGCGCTTGATGTACTTAATATAGAACTGTTAATGCTTTCCCTCATATTAGCCTCGGCGGGTTTCCAGATCTTTCTTTATTGGTCGATCGCTGAGTTTCGTTTAGGCTGAGTTAATTGTGGTAGGTTGGAAACTAGTATGACCTCGATATTCTTCATAAGAGGCAATTTGGTGATCATCAGAGTCGTAGAATGGACACGACGTGACTTCAGAAGGTATATTTTGACGCCTATATTTAGCGTATTTCCAGTGGACATGGGAGAGACTGAGGATGGCGGAACGTTGCCCATATTACGGTTTCCTTTTTTGTGTTTCTTTTTAACTCCAAAACTCCAAAGGTCGGAGGAACTTCATAGAGAGACTACTTCATTTGCAAATTACGACAGACAGGGATAGTAATGTGGACCAGACTGTGTTGCCCGCAATTAATCCAGGGAGTGGGTTCCTCCATAATATGCCCTGGAGAAAGAATAGGAATCACATACTTTTTGGGTTAGCAGACATAAACTGTTGCTTGTCGATCCTTTTATTTCCAATTAAGCCCACATGAAGAAAATTGTATGTCGCGTAGTATTGAAACAAAAAAATCACCCGAACGCCAAATTGTCTCGAGGTAAGATGTCACGAAACCGGTAGAAAGATAGAGTCGACTACATAAAGGAGACATTCTGTTTCTGACAATGTTCCTTTGTTTAATAACCTTTTTCTGGCGAGTAGGCTGGGCCTCCTTACAAGTCTTGGCAAAAATGTTTCTACCTAAAGTATAGGTTCCAAATAAGCTTTTACTGATTTTCATATCATGTGGACCTTAGTAAGAAAGTACGTCAGTGTAAGCAATTGGACAAACATCGTGAAGACATAATTGAGAAGCAAACAAACTGATTATCAGAGCAGTTTTAAGTCCAAGGAAGAGATTATTTTACTAAACGAAACACATTGATATTTAAACATGTAAATGATATCCGCAGTGAATATATTGTAACGGGTGTCAGATATTTATTACTGATCTGCGGGACAAAGGGCTTTCAGGAGGTATCACTATAGGCCTAAACTTCTGTAAAATATTGTTGACATACATGACAACGTTGTATATTTCCTTTTCTTTAGCCCGGTAATTTCCTAGTCTTTTCTCATTCAAGCAAAACTGTACAGTTTCCCGCATATTCAAATTGTAACCGAGACTTTTAATGCGACTAAAATTAATATTTTTATTCTTTCTGAATATCGTTCTTAATGAGGTTAAATCGGTGCAGGCTTTTCTACTATTAAGTTGTTTTTGGCGAAACTTGAAACCTTATCGTTGAGAAGTGTTTTTCTTTACCCAAAGAGGTACTTAATTGGTGTTCTAATGAGCATAGAATGTGATGCATAGGAAGTAGCACTTTTTAGATTGAACTGAGTGTCGGAGGAATGTTTTATTTGAACGAAATCGGTATCATGTGTAACTGAAACGTTACTAGAATTGGAGTGTTGCGGAGGGTCTGTTTGAAGCAATGTCTCAAACGATGGTAGAGGGTTTTTTTGTAAAGTAGGAACTGCGACTGGGCTGCTGAATAGGACAGTAGTTGAGGATTTCCCTATATTTTGATAGAAATTTCCGTTTATTTTGATAGATATTTTGGTAAGGGGTATGGATCACATAGCAAAAAGGGAGCTATGGGTACTTTTTGTCGTACATGATAGTGTGTTTGGTATTAAAGCGTCATTTAAGAGTGTTATCAATCCACTGTAGACATTAGGAAGCCCGCAGGCCACCTAATTTTAAAACGTTTCGACATTGCTCTCCAGGTTGCGTTTGTGTATAAAATGCAGATGCCCTGCGAATGTATCATTATATAAAGTGGTGCAACCACAAGGAGAGATTAGGTTTGCTCAACAACATAAGGCTAAGGTACACATGTTTCATCTTAAGAACTGAACTTAAGATTTAAGAAAACTAAAAAGGTCAAAAAGTATTAGTGGTCTCTGCCCCCCCCCCCCCCCCCCCCCCCCCCTTACCCCACATTTCCCCCCCCCCCCCCCCTTGTGGTCCAACTGTGGGCCAGTTTTAATTCTTTTTTTATTCAATGCTGCGTATTTTTTTTT
>JAAAKL020000278.1:18236-47860 GCA_010016065.2 Carybdea cf. marsupialis auct. non (Linnaeus, 1758)
ACCCCCACCCCCCTACTTAACACTTTTCATTACCATTGACCAGGTGTGCTGTACAGTTGATAGACAGTTATCATTAGTATCTAAGTCAAAGGCTGACTATTACTTACCAATCACTTGAACAATAGTCGTTGTTGCTGTTTACGTCTGAAAAGTACACATGAGTAAAACCGACCCTGAAACATATCATGAAAAAAAAGCCGGAGTTCTCTGCAGAGTAAATGTATTGCCGACGACGACCCGTACGCAGCAGAAACTTAAATTCTCCTTCCTTTTATGACGTTTTCGACGCTGTAAAAGTAGAGTAAAAGAATAAAATTGTTATTAGGGAATTTGAGTGATTTGCTTAATTTCGATCAATTTGCCAAATATGGCATAGACTTATCTATCTGTTCTTTCTCTTTTCGTTTTCAAGATAACTCCAGATCACCTGGATATGTCGGCCTGTCGATTATCAGAAGGCGAAAATGATGATCAAATGTGTGGCATTTGCTTGCTAAGTACGCAAAAAGAAAGTGATGGTACAAAAAAGTGGAACTTAATTAATACGAACTTCACTTATGGGGGTAAAGCATACCACTCGGCTTGCGCTAATTTTTGGTGTAATAAGGTAAATTCAGTGTTGCCAGCCTTACCTCCGATTTCATCAGGCCTGCTGTAAAAGCCAATGCACACTATTTTGTCTAAACATTTATTCCTTACCAGCGTAATAGAGTTGCCGACTCCATAAACAGGATCATTCATTAGGGAAGCATATAATCCTTCGATGCACGTATTGCCATTGGATGGCCGTAGCATCGTTTCGATGACTGGAGAGGTTTACAGGAAGAGTAGGTGCACATCAGAAAACCATTTTGTATATCTAGCAGGCGCAACATTTAAAGGACTCCTCTACATCCATCTTGTCGACACTAGAACCATTTAAGTGGAAATGTTCTTTCTTAGTCGAGGAGTAGTAGAAATAGCTTGGACTGCATGTTTCACAGTTTTCATACCATGATAGGAAGAGAATCAATTTGTTAATAATAGATGCCAGAGGACAAAGAGAGACCTTTTTTTACCAAAGATATGGCTACAGTAAATGGTCACTTCTCAGACAATACCTGGACGTCTTTCTGGAAATGTAATGTTCGTCAGAAATCGCAAATAAGTGCTACATCAGTGTATCGTTACTAAGCATTATTATTAGTAAAATGTACAATATTAAGAAAGAAAACAATCTAATTGCTTAAGGACTAGTACTAATTCTTAGAGTAGATGTTAACGTTTCACAGGGTATGTTAAGAGATGTACATGTTAGTATTGATTATTTTTGAAGCTCCCAGAATACTTTGTCATTCTTCATCTAATAGTGGTTTTCTGTTAATTTGGGGTTATACTTCTATCATATATATGCTACAACAGACACGTTATAAGCACGGGAGCAATTTTACCCCTAACACCTTATGACAAGTGCAGAGGTGTTTCTAAGTTCCATCTTGTTCTAACATAGTAGTTCGCGACACATGAGCAGCAAGTTAAACGTGGTGCCTCCGTCACTACGAAGGAGGTACTTACGCTGTCGTTTGATTCTAAAACGAGATGGTCATCGTGGCGCTGTGAATCTTCTTGCCTGCCTTGGAGGTCCGTCTTACCCTTCAACTGCCCATACCCCAATAATGTTCATCCTTTGGAGATTGCTACCCTACTATGTTTTTTAACATACGTTTAGCCACTTTGCCAGTTAATCGAAGGTTTAGATCTTCAGCCCTAAGTTTCAGAGCCCCTAACGTCCGTTTTATCAACATTAATGAATCCATGATATCGGTTCTGCACGTTCCACTTAGCTTTTCGATCAACGGTACTTTCAGTCAAATTTCGGTCTCCCGGAACACAGTTTAGCAAGATGTTCGTGCAGCTGACACGTGAATTAGCCTATGCACCTGCTTTTCTGCCATCGTCAGACACCTCTATCTGACAAGGTCTTAAAATGTAACCACGCATAATATGTGAATAGAAATCATGCCGATTCCTTAGCGCTGTGCTACGTTTTCGACTGATTATATCAGTATCATATGAACTGACTTTAAAATGGAGATGTATATTTAGGACCATTGAACCGCCTTCCCTCCACCCTACCCTCCCTCCCTGCCCCTTCCCACTCCCCTAAAATTATAGAAAAAGTAGAGAGTAGCTTCTATCCACGGCCCCTTAAAGAAAATGTTAAGTGACAGAAAGATAGCATTCATGGCGCGAACCAAAAACTAAGCGTATAGGATTCTTTGTTCAGTAGGCTGATTATCAGATATGTCGTATATTCTACTTTCAGATAACCAGTTCGTAAGAAGGCTTAAGCATAATAGCAGGTGCCCAATCTCAAGAAGTGGCAGTCTGGCAGAGGAATAGTTTCAAAGAACCAAACGGCTTTTAATCAGCGCGAGGCGTGTGCTTTCATTTGCATTAGCATAACAGGGACTTTTTAAAAGTGTAGACTCTTTGGTCATTTCTGGGTTAATCACGACATTGTTTGATGCAGCTTAGTCATCAGTAGGATTTCTTTCACCTGCTTGTGGGATTTATTGACTTGATCCGTGTTTTCTGGTTTCTGTTTCTAATTTGTGTTTATCGTCTACAATCCCAATTGATACAGTGTTGGATTATGTGTAGGAAATGTTTATCTTTTCTTTCATAGCTTCCTGTGTTTCTACTAGTTTTCGTTAAGGCCTTTGCAGTACGATTAGTGTGCTGTGATCGATGGTCGTTGAAAGATATGCACGAGTTTGCTGCTAGGACTGTAGAATAACAACCTTTTTCGTTTGTAGGCGTAATGTCACCAAGATTTCAGTCAATTCCCTTTTCTATTCTTATTTTTATGCAATAGGTATCAAAACGTTGACGCCATGGACGTAGAAATTGACCTAAATTTGTTGTATGGTTAAGTTGATTTAATTGCTCTTCCATTCTTGTAGTAAAATCTTCGTTTCATATTCAGACATAAATTTACAGTACAGGTGAAACGTGGTAAATGTCTTTTATAGACTGTGGTTAACGATACATCAAGGCTTTTCATTTTTTCTAAAAACCCTAGAATACTGAGGATACCTAGATCTATACTTCGGCGCCTCCTAAGTTGTCTGGTTGCAATTTAACACATCGACGTTCTTGTAACAAACGTGGGGTAGTCTTATTAGCAAAGCCATCATCTTTTGTGTTGTTTAAAAATATGATTTTGAGCGCTTTTAACAAACATCTGAACCATACATTGAAGTATCTGAGAGATTCATAGTCGCAGTGTCCAGTACTTGAAGATGCACCCCAGCGTCAGCCGAAGAACCCTGAAACTTGTTATAGGTATTGGTCACTCTTATGACTAAAAGGAATTGAAGTTATGTGGATACCAAATACTTGATTATCAGTGTTATGTAAGGAACGATCCAGCTAGCGCAGCCCAATGATAGAGGTATCTTTGGAGAGGGTTTGTAAATTATTGTATTATAAATTTACTTTGCTCCTCATAGGCCGTGAAGTTCATTGAAGAACCCTTGCGTGAGTTGGAAGGTTGCGGCTATGTTTAGAGTAAAGAATGGTATTGAGCCATGGGCCGATTACAGCTCGAGTCCAGGTTACTTGTTATTATATCCAGTCTTGATTATCAGAACGCAAAACTAATGCAATATCCTTTATCGGATAAAAAATTCTGGACGATGGACAATGACTACATTTTTAACCAATCAACGTTGAATTGAAGAAGTCATAACCCCATTCTGTAATTTTAGTTGACTGCCATGAAACTTGTCAGACTTTCCGGGCGCAAAGTAAAATTCAATTTTATGTTCACCAGCTTTTCTTGTAGGGAATATCACTATTGTGTCTTAAGTTTTTGTGGTACATATCAAATCAGTTGCATTTAAAATAGGTTCCTGGCCTTAACTCTATATTTACCATCTTTTTCACATAAGAACATAAGGCTAGCTTTATGTTTTCCTCGTAAACGCTACTCCAACAATGTATTGTCGACCGCCGTTAAGGTGCTTTGCAGCTTCCGATTTAATATGACATCCAATTTGAAAACAAACTTATTTTCACTTGGTCAAAGGATGAATATATATACCTCTCATGTTTCATACCAGAGCAACAAATATTCACCGAGGCATTAGCATTGATTTGGCGTCGGGCTTACCATCCTCCCTCCTTTCCCGGTTTTTGTGTCTCTAAATAACCAAGGTTGGGTTTGGGTTATGGGGTTTGTGTAAGCTTCTTCTTATTTGGAAACTCAGGATTCGCAAATTTTACTTTAGGGACCTGCAGTCGTACGATATCCTATATTACTAGGGCTTTTTCTACAACTGATTCTTCACGGGAGATGGAATTTTAGACGCGCCCAGTGTATTTTAGCAACGGCGAGTCCCACGTTACTTGTCTTTGCATTACTGTTAGTACCATTCTTCACAGCTAAAATGGGACGAAAAGCTTGAATATTGGAGCTATAGTTCGTTAGATATGGGCCTGTGATCAGACAAGGTCGGAAGTCTACAATGGTCAAATTGACTTTGGCAAGAAATTTTGTCACTTTCAATTTTGACTTCAAATTTAGTTATTTTGTTGCATTAAACTTTAAATTTGATTTCCTTGTATAAAATATACAGTAAAACAGGGATTATTCATTGTTTGGATGTAAATTTAATACGTTTTGCTTACATTTGCGAATTGACCCCGAAAATTGCTGTTTGCAGTACCACATCTTTTCGTTTTTTGGCAATTCTCCTACTTTTTAGGCGCATGGTTTGAGTAAATCTTACAAAAAATTTACGTATCAAATACCGCAGTGTAATGTCAGATATTGTAAAGGTATCATGGAGAAGAAAGAATTTGAAAATTGAAAATGTCGGCACCAGGACTCGAACCTGGAACCCACCTAATTGGGGCGTGGTGCCCAACCAACTAAGCTATGGCTTCGTATCCCGGTGTTGATATTTTCACATTCCTCTAGTACCTCTTCAAACATGGTATTTTCACATCCTCTTTTCTCGAAGACATTTCTTAGCTTCCATTGGGCTGTGAACAGCATGGTGGGCCGGATGACAGCCCTTTTATGGTCAAGTCACGCGGATCAGAGAGGCTGGTTTCTAGATTTGCCTATAGCTGGATGTGGATGACCACCCGTGGAGAATTGGGAGCACACGTGTCGACTTGAGAAAAGTGAACTATGTTATCGCCTGGTCTTCATACCCTAATCGGTAGTGTAGCACGCTGCAATTGTGACGGTCCCGGGTTCAAATTCTGGTGATAGCAGTTTCTATTTTCTCCAGTTTCTCTTCAGTTGTGATATTATTAACGTTAACTTTCAGGTCCCTAGCACGAAGGGGTGGGAAAGGGCATGCAAACGTGTTCTAGGAGTGAGGGATGCGAGAAAACTCTGCACCCGACCAGAATTAGAGTTGCAGACCGGAGCTAGTAAACAAGAAGTTTATTCTTTTGTCAAGTTGCATCCAGGATAGGGTCAACAAAAGCGGTAAAATTCTGATTCTTATAGGCGGAAGTACTAATCAAACCCTTTTAAATGCATTTCGCGCGCACAGTTGCATTGTTATGGAAGAGTAGATTCCGGAATCGCCCACAAGAAATATTTCTCTCACGGGATGAGTCCGACAGAACAAAAGTGCGCGTGTTACTGATCAAGAGTATTAAGCCTTGGCCTCTTGATATGATATAACTTTAAGGTACTTAACATGAAAGGTTGTTTGCCTTTAAAATTGTATTGATTAACGGATTAATAAGTAACTTTGCTAGCCATAAAGTGCAACAAATATTTGAAAAGGAAAGGATAAACTCTTACTGGATCATTTTTGAATTTGGCGAGGATCATATTGACGTTTACAAATTATACTTCTCTTTCCTTTTTTATTGTTTGTAATACGTAAGTCTTCTACAAGTAAATAATATCGACATCGCAAACACACTTGTGTATGCGATCCTCCTCGTCTTACTTCAATGCCGACCCATGCACGTTTTACTCGGAATCATTTAGTTATACCAGTGTAAACAAGGCCTCCCATTCGTTAGGTAAGAATCGTTTCAGATAATGATCCCGAATAATGTCTTCTCCTTTAATTGTCGATTTATCAATACGTGCCACTATCATAACTAAGGGGTGTCATTTGTTTCTGTCAGTGCTGTTTACAAGTGGTAATGAGTTTCATTCATTTGGGCATTTGCTTTATTTATATCTGTGTGCAGAAATTTTAAAACGCAACTTTCATAATCTCTGATGTGTGTTACCTTCTTGCTGGATAACTGTAACCACCATCTTTCTCGATGACGGTCATCCGAGCCACTTTCAAGAGATGCATGGTTTCGAAGGAAATGAATTCAAGCTTGCTCCTCTTAGTACTTATGTCATATCACTATGCTGTGCCAATCTTTTAAAAACCTTGTCATTCATCTATTCCTCTTAAATAGTTAATATGAGTAAGGTTGCGGGCAATGATACTATTAAATAACAGTGGACAAGCAGTCCTCCTTCACTACATGGTCGAAAGAACTTTCCTCCGTATTTCCATTTCAAATTCCTTGGCATGCCCTTTTCTTTCTAATTTTGTTTTACTAAATGATGTCCTCTTCATATGACTGTATTAATTGTGAAAGTTTGCTAATAGTTCCTCATTTATAAATGTAAAGGAAATTCGATTATTCGACTTTTTTAGTACGTCATTTGAATACCATCCGCTGATAGTAGTGCTGATAGATGACGTTTCAGAGAGTGATGTCATTCCTTAGGGCGTCAAGGATTTATGTATTACCTTTTATTCATTATAAACGTTTTCAATTGTGGCTAAACTTTAAGTGGGCAGATTTTTCCCCATTTAATAGACAACGTAATATGTTATATCGTATGCCTTAAGTGTCTGTGAAATAATGTTATTTTTGTCTGTTAAATTGTATAGTGCTTGAAATCTATCTAAGTCAATATTCCATTCGTAAGAGTTAGGATGAACGTCAACTAATAGTTGAAGTGGACTCGTTAGATGTATAGCCATGGACTTCCCCGGAGAACACTTGCGTTCCAGACCTTGTTATGTTAGTTTAGGAAGGAACGGAGAAGTTATTGTTAAAAATCTGAAATGGTTAAGCAGAGTAAACATCTAAAAGAGGATACGAAGTTATGAACTGAAATATTATATTGAAAAAAGCTAACTGTACTAAGCACCAGAGAGACGTGGAATTACCTTCACGTTAGAGTCACAGAGCGCAACTGAAAACAAACGATGAGTGTTTCAACAATTAATAAACGAAGTAGAATTATTCATTCATAATGCTTCTCTCTCCGAGGACTATTAAAGCGTGCTTAATGGGGATCCATTTGTTCATTATTCTAATTTCAACAGTTTTACCATCAATTTGACTTTTTGCTTGCGGCAACTTTTGGGCTTTGTTTTCTTGCTACTCTTCATCTTATTCTCTTATTGAAGAGTATAAATGCAACTTTCGGCGCTTTTCGTGCAAAGTTCACATTAAAACAATAGTTACGCTGCAGTAATGATTTGTGACGTTACATTATAGTTTACAGGCCTTAATAGGATTGGTACAACGTTGAGTATATGAAAGTTAAAGTTGGTTTTGATTTCATTGGTGATAACTGATGCTTGGCTGCATTTTTATTGTTAGGTGGCCATTGATTGTTTTTACAAATAGGGAGCGGGAACGATTTCACTATCAAAAAGGCAGATCTAAGTTTAATCGGGGTAAAAATGTTGTAAAGTGTTATGAACCATTCAATAGATGCAGAAAATGGCAAATATTTGTTATAGTAAAGACAATAAGAACTTCTTTGTTACATAAATATCAAGAAAAGGATGATCATGAAGATGCCATTATTACCTTCGCCATCTTACTTTCATTGTATGTTTAGAAGATGTTGACATGTTAATTGTACTATCAATATCATTATATACGATGATATGATGTACAAGATATACTTGTCTTCGTGATCTCTTGCGAAGAACGTACATGTCTTCAACAGATTTTTTGCCTATTTATTTCCGAATTTTTACCAGGTCCGTATTAAGATCCAATGAATTAGAGGCTTTTTAGTGGGGGGGGGAGCATCAGCAATATTTGTGTTAAATTAAAGCTCAGCATTATTGTGGAATGGAAGTTAACAAATACAGATTCTACGGATATGAATCCAGAGAAGGACAACGGTCATGAGAGTGAGCTACTGTGTCATTTATTAACAGCTGTATGCTAAGGGCCTACAAGGTTACTTACCTTACGTAGGGCTTTTGAACTAGAGATAATCTCGAGAAGAGAGGAATTGAAACTAAAAGTTTTAAAGAAACTTTAGAAATAGACAATAAATCAGTACCTCGATTCGAAACCGGGATACTTAGCTACCTTCGATGGTCATTAGAGAGATCTGTGGTACTGATGATAGTACTTTCATAGTCAACTGACTTGGCGCAAGGAGGCAAGGAGTTAAAATTGTGTAGAGCTGAGAGTCGATGTCAACTGATAGAGGTTTAGGAGAAGTAGATCTACTTCGACAGCGTGATTTTCTCTAGTGCAATAGCTTAGTTGGTAGAGCGACATGGCTCAAAGGCTAGGGTTCCCTGATCGAAACTTGGTAGTGATAAACTTCTAAACCACTCGTATCTCCTCTAAATTATTAGATGGAAGAGTTCATGGGTCTCATTTGTATAACAACACGACCTTACGATAGCAGAGAGCAGCCGGCTACTTTGTTTATGTCGAAATGCACGAACTCCATGTTGTCTTTGGTTTCTCTTTCGTAATCACAAACCACACAACTAACCACATCATTGCATCGAGGTAGGCAGTGTGGTTAAAGTGATCTGCTCATGACCTGCGTCGCATCTTAAGTTCTCGGTGCGGTCATTGGGCTTATGGTCGAAGTTTTGGGGTTTGAGTTTCCGTTGACAACAGCGCGTTCGTTGTACTCTTGAGCTAGATACTTCTGTTTTGTGTACTACTTTCTTGCCAAGAAATTCCGGTTTTCTTTATACAGTTAACTCGCAATCCACCAATTTCAGCAATGCTCAGAATTAAACAAAATATCAAATCATATATGAACTACAAATTTGCAAAGTAAAAAGTCACTTCAAAACTGCCAGTAGATTCTTTAATACTGGTAGCAGTCAATGCTATAACTGACGCACAAAAGCACTTTCAGTCATTAATACAAAGCACATATGCGGGAATCTTATTCCACCGGCATGAAGGCATAGCTTGGCTAAATTACAGAAAAACAGGTAATCGAATATTCTGCCGGCTAACATCATCAGTGCAGTTGATGTGGTGTTAGAAATGTTAAAACCCTACGTAGAGAATGTTGAGACGTTATAGCCATACAGAGGTGACATAATGAATGACCCTTTGTAGTATTAATTTTCACATCTCGTTAAGGGGCCTTTTCTCCTGGCTGTCGCCATGCTGACCGATTTCCCCTGTACCTTTAACAGAAACTGGGCGAGTATTTTACCCTTGATTCAACATAAATGCGTATGTAATATGTTTGTGTATTATGCATATTTGCATGACAGCGCCAGCAGCTCCTGTCATGGCCGACGGCACCGAGGGTGAGTGAGTAGTTTGCCCCACACTTTTCTTGGTGTCAAATTTTATTTGTTATCATTTTTCAACATGACCATAAAAGACTGAGGTCGCTTATAAAGGGGAAGCTAACCACACGAGAAACTCCTCCCCCTTTTTTTTAAAACTTACAATCGAGAAAATTTTATGATGCTCCAAGCCTACAGTTGAAATTATAAATTTATGTTCTTGACATCAGTTGTACGCATTTCTCTTTAATCAATGTTAAATTCTCCTTATCACTCTTCTAACGTTATACCCTTAGTAAATTCTACTGGGAGTTGGTCTTCAGCAATTTACAGCTCTTAATTAGGTTATTGCATTACTGAATATCTTATAAATTGGGGATAATGCTGCTACGATGTGCAAAGTCTGACTTGTAAAACGTGTTTGGGAATACCCAATGACGTATCACGGATTCGACTCAAAGAGATTGTTGGAGAAAACACAAAAAGGTTTCTGGCAATGGAGCTATTGTCGATGGAACCTTATTTGCCTGGGTAAAATTCAAACGATAGAAGGCAGGCTTGGAAAGATGCAGCTGATCGCCTTGGTACCCTTGCAAGCCCCACATTTTGAATTTCTAGTAGGGAAGTGAGAAATAAGTTCACAACGATGCTCGAAAAATTCAAGGAAAACGAATCGCCTAATTGATGTTTTCTGGCAACCTTAATGCATGTGACAAACGAGCGATGTTATCTGTAGCAAAACCAAACTCTTAACGGTATTTATCGTCCAGAAGATTATGCCGGAAAAAAACGATCGTAGCTCAAGTATCGGTTTATTGATACTCCTCTTTTCATTATAGTCCTTAAAGAAAAGCAACTTCTCTTCATAAATCGTATCGCCTGTGTAAAGCGCAGCAGCTAGTTGATTAGCAGCCAACTTTGTTTACAAAAAAATTGACTTTGGCCTACCTGTTGTCTAAACGTCCTTTGTGAAAATGGAGGGTACGATATCTATGTAGGGGTTACTGGACCTCGTGCTCCTCCTGGATCTCGTATCTAAAACTTCTTTTTATAGTTCAAGTTAAGAATTGCTCTCTTTACACTCTTTAGTATCAGTTTTCTGTTTGGTGATTTAACTGTGTATGAGGGTGGTCAACATCGGAACAGCTACTGATTACAGCCCTCTAACTAAAACATTTCCAGAAAGACATAATCGTGACCAATCGAGAAATCTTCCTTATTTGTAGAGGGTTCCAGTTATCAGCTTTGTAGTTGCACAAGATTTTAGTATACATTTAATGGTAGTTGGAAGCAATGAATAGTTGTAGGGTACCAACTGCATCTATAGTAAGGTCAATGTGCCATTAGTGCACTAGGTTTAGAATTGAACCCAAGCATTACTTGATCATTGCATGACCAACTAGTACTCTTATGATATCGTATGGCTGAAAGTAATTGTGTGAGAATATTTCCTAGTCATTCAAGCTGCCTTCATATGCTTAGCGGGGAAGCACTTTGACCTACCCTTTGATTTCTGCTACACTTGAATGTCCCCTTAACCAATAAACTAGCTTGGGAAATGGGGTTTGGGGGACTTAAAGAACATGAAAAGTATGGGACCATACATAGCTCAGAAAGCCAACACGAACACTAGGAGGTACTATAAAGTTACGGCCTACATTGCTCTTTTTCACCTTAGTTAATGGTCCACGGCAGCCTCAATATTTCCTATAACTAGTCATAGATATTTCTACCTCCTTAAATCGTCATGCAATCTGCATGGAAATACTACGAACTATTAATTACAAATCAGCTGCCTTTCATAATTCACTGCAGAACGTGACACGGCAAGCAAATATGATCATGCACCACGTCTTATCCTCCTTTCTATTGGGTGAGTGGTTCTTCACCGGTTCTGATAGATCTCTACGGTTGCGAGGTTGCTATAAACATCTGTGGCCTCGTTTCAGTGGAGGACCAACTACTATCGAGATTGACTTGGCTAATTTTTGTTAGTAGTTTTGGTGTTTATTAGGTGCTCATTTATTGCGAGATCTGAAAATGACGACTATAGAAATATCCTTGTCTCGTAACTTACTGAGAACGAATATGTATCCGTGCAAATCCCGGAAATGGGTCCCTCAACTGCGCGATGATTTGAAAAGAGGAAGAAAAAGAATTCGAATTTTTGCTGTCGGATAAAAGTTTCCTGATATCTATGTAGCGTGGGAAGGGGCCAACTGTCAATTTTTTCACATTTTCTCAAGCTGGTGGTGAAGTATGTTGCGATGACAGGTGATTGTTAATAAAGTATTTGATGGCCAAGAAAAGTTAACTTCATACCAAAAGTAGGGTATCTGGATTTCATTTGATAGGCTTGGAAGAATGTATCTTGTTAATATCTTTTCAATTGAGCATATTTTGATCACTGAACTTGCCAACTTCTGCTTTGATTCTCTTTTTCCACAGTAAAAGCCTGTAACATTTGAAAAATTCGAAACTCTACAATTATTAGCCTAAACGGATGTTGACGACATACTAACACACGTTTTGGCCAGGGGCAAAATAATAAGTTTGCTTTGTCTTCGAGATAGGTAGCCACCTAGGTCAACTTGGATACCTATTTAAGTAACCAAACGACCAACTCGATTTAGGTGCTCACCTAGATAGGTGATCCCCTAAATTATTTAGGTACTCACCTAAGTTTTTAGGTGCTCACTTCAGGTTAGCGGGAATCGACGAGGAAACCAACTTGTCAACAGTTAATCAAAATCTTACTACTCTCCATGCTTTCATTCAAAATGGCAACTAATTTGAAATTGCTCTTGTCTCTGATGCTGAAGTCTCCCAGGAACCTATTATTAATCACTTGAGTCACCAAATAAATTGCGAAATTTGAACTAAACGAAGATTTTTCCAACTAATGAAGTACTTCTTGGTGCTACTGTCACTCATGAAAATCTTAAGCGATAATAAATAGTAGAGGCTTTGAGCAGTGATTGATGAAACAGCGACTCATGATAATCTAATGTTTCCTTTATATTTACTTACAGAATGCTGTTATATATTAGTTACTCATAAAATGATCTATCCTGAATTTTATGCAACACAACACTAATAATAGCACTTCTTATCATTATTCTTTTTCTTCTTCTTCTAAGTGCAAGATCTTACGACGTAGGCGATTATGGAATGCCACTGCTCTCTGTCTTTAGCCATCTGAAAAAGTGCCACCTGATGATACTTTCTGCCTCTTTCTTCATTCTACTCATTTAAACTGGACAACCAAAGTGTTCCCCTCCTTACTCCACCACTCTTTCCCTCGATCTTTCCACTCATCACTAGTGTCTCCAGCCCATTCTTTCGTAAAACATGCCTCAAAAATCTCACCTTCCTTGTTCTTAGATCTAACAGTAACTTTCTACCTATTATGGCCCTTTTCAACTGGCCGCCTCAATGACCACATTTAAACCTCTCCAAACGCTTTCTCATATCTGCTGCTATCGTCCAAGCTTCACTGGCATACATCAGCACAGGGTAAACATAGCAGCTTAAGCTCCTCCCTTAGTCAGCATACTAAGTGATATATTTTTTTAAATGTTTTACAGCCTTGAAAATGCCGATTTGGTGAGTGCAATACATTTTTTTAATCTCTGTAGGGGTATCTTGCATCTTCTGTGATAGTACTTTCTAAGTAACTAAATGCAAAGACTCGTTTGATTTTTTGATCTTTCACTTTTATGTTGCATTTCGGTATGTGTTTCATTTTTGAGACAACCATACATTTCATGGGTTTTTTCAATTAATTGATAATCCCTTCTTTCCACTCTATTGGAATAGTACATCTATCATTGCCTGAAGGTTTATTGCTGATTCGGCCAGCCAAACTGTATCATCTGCATACCTTAGCACTAATGAACTAAGAAATGTTTTATGCAAGTGGCGGCTGACAGCAATTCTTGACAGTTCAGTACTTCCAACTGAATCCATATTATATTTAGACACAGCTCTGAGGACTCTTCTGTTTTATTTCCTTTTGAACGTGGCACTTGAGAAGGCCACTTGTGGAACCCCTAAATGAGCCGAGTTAAAAGAACACGCTTAACAAGGTCTTGAGTGTATCGTAATGCTGTTGCCACCTACGAATGTGTTTTTTACTCTTTAAGTCTTAGAAATTACTGATATCTCAATACAAAATAAATCAAAATATGCAAATTCTTTCGAAAGTCGGTCTAAATTTAGGCTCTCAACCGATTTTATCACTTTTCCATAGCATGCGTACAACGCCTTGTGTTTTGTCCACTGTAATTTTTGTAATTTTAACAACTTGGCTTTCTTACATTTCAAATACATTATAGGTCCGATTTTGTGCAAGACTACAACTGTCTTCACACCCACATTTGCACCTGCTGTGTACCTCTTCGTTCATGTAATAAACATTACACGCATTTGTACCATCAATAGTGGTCCTCGTTTCAATAAAAAACGTGGCTAATATTTCACAGTGTCTAACCATTACCTTGGAAAAGAATTTAGGTGAATTTTTGCATGTCTTATTAGTAAATCCCTGAATTGGACCAGCTGCAGTAATCGAAGGTGTACCACCAATTAATTTGACGTTTGTAATGTAGATACAACTGATCAATGACACGATGTTTTGAGTGCGATGGCACCTGTCTTGATTTAAAGGTGCAGGTTTTGAAGTAGAGAGAGAGAAAAAAATTATCCATTTTACTATAAAGTGCTTCTTCAGTATAGTTTTTCACTTGCGTAATATAAAAGGTGCGTGTTATGCCTATATTGCATAAGATTCTGTTGATGTTAGGCCTTTATAGAATAAGATTCTGTTGATGTCTTCCATGGATTCTCTAGAATATATTCTCAAAGGAAGGCCAGGTAACGTTTGTTCCATTCCAGAGTAAATTCGACTATGGGACGCAGCTGTCCAGCGCTGTTTACAAACCGCATATCTCCTGCAGAAGTAACGCCAGACCACAGCAACAAATTCATGCGTCGTTGCGAAAATTGGAAAGAAGGAAGAGGATATTATTATTCTCTTTGCGCTTGTACAAAGTTGTTGCAAGAAATGGACATCTGAATCATTTATTAAAGGGTTACTGTTTACCTTTAGCAATTTTCAAGGCCCAGTGGACCAACAACTTAGATGAGACACAGAATGACACGATTCTATGGAAAACGAGGCAAACGGCATGATTTGCCGAAATGATTAAAAGCACGACGTGAAAGTTATGCAAAGAATATAAATCCCTCTTTACTCTCGTAAAAATACCTGTAAATATGTTACTTTCATTGGCTAATGAGTAAGAAAATTTTTTCTCATACTACTGTTTAAAACAATTCATAATTATTAAATCACGTCGGAGAAATACACAGATAAAATAACATACCAACCCCGTCAGGTGTCATAGATCTTCACAAACTTGAATTTGGAAAGATCAAACGACAGATTGAAAGAAGAATTACAAGACGAGGACAAGAGAGATATTTAATTAGTAAGTTACTGTTTTAAGCTGCGGACATTAGAGTTAAGTTAGGAGTTGGCTGCTCTTGTCACAGCCAGCTTACAATAAAACAAATAGATTATTTGAAGGAAGTCCGTCTTGTTAGTCTTCTATACGTCAGGTAAAAGGCAAAAAACTTAATTTTTTCTAATTTTTGTTACTTTCAATATCTAACTCCCTCTTTTGACAATAGAATGAACAGTTTATAACCAAGTTAGATTATGTTAGTGGAACGATAATTTAAAATTATGACAAATTTGATACAACATATTGCCCCCAACATGTTACATTGTGTAAACAAACCCAGTCGTACGACTTTTGTTGTACACTACATGTTGATACAACCGCTTTTTAAACAGAACAGGCTATATTTCTCACAACATGTTGTGGCAAATCAGCCAAGAGATGATTCATTTATCAAGGTCATACGAGAAAAGGGAAGGGAAGCTAAGAAAAGAGTACAACATTTCATAGACGTTTTAAGGCGGGAATGGGCGAATTGCCTGAGTTTCAGTTATCCCCCTTTTCTCTAACATGTTTAAAAACATTTGTTGTTGTTCCAACTGAAGAAGCAGTTTTGAAACTCAGTTGCAAAACAAAACAGGCTCCTCAGTCGAGTGGTGTTCAACGTGTTTATACAACATGTGGCACCGTGTATATGGGACTGCAGTGTCAAGGTGTAAATAAAGATCTTTCATTTGTGTCATTTGTCCAATACAAAGACTAAGAGTAGCGTAGATACGTTAGTGAACATCTTAAACTTTGATATACCTGTTTTATTTTAAATATGGTTGAGCCTCAATCCACATTTTGCAGCGGATTTGTAGCAGTGAACCGAAGATGACTGGGTGATATAGCCGATTGGAATCAAATCTGCAAGAACATTTTCAGGGATTTTGCAATCGCTCTGTAATGTATACTCTAAGGCAATCATGGTAATTGGTATATCGATGAAGTCTTGTAAATGATAGTAAAATGTGATCAGATCATTATCCACAGCACCATTGCTGTATCAGAAGGAAAAGGCTGTCCAGAGCTTTGCTTTGAGGTTAACTTTCTGATACATTTAAAAGTAAATGGCTTAAATTGTTAGGCCCTAGGGAAAATATTAGCCCCTTAAGTGTATTCTAAAAAGTTAAGCAAAGTAACATACCAAGTCTACTGACAGGGAAATTTGAGATTTGGGTCAGCATGACTGAAAGCTAAAGTGATTCATCGAGGTAGTTTTTACAAATTACACGTCGTTACACGTTATTCTATTAACAGTCTTTTTAATTGTAAACATGAAAGTCTATTTTAATGTTTGACAGATTTAACTCATAGAGAGCAATAACCAACAAATTCCTACTTCTCTGTAACGAAAACGATGGGCAAGAAACCTTTACGCTGTTTTAAGGTTTACGAAAAGGAAGAAAATGGTGGAAACATATGAAAAACGGAACATTTGTTATGCCTACCGTAGGTAATACGTATTCAAGATACTCTCAAGATAAGTACTTGCCCCTTGCTGGTTACCAGATAGCTGATTTCCGGCACAAATTAAAAACTAATTTCTTTCATGGTTGCCTTTAGTACCGAACAACAAACATGTCTTACAGAACCTTCATAGGCGCTATTTACAGTTTATGAATATTTCCAAGAGATTTTGTCTGCCATGAGAATTTGCGATCCGTTTTCAGCTTCTAGTAATTGATTTTAGGGCAATCTCATTGCTATTAAATACAACCAGCCCTTAGAAATGTAAAACGTTTAACAAAGTTAACGAATGGTCCAACACTGTTGGTAAAGTTCACTTCACTTACACTATTGTAACTGTATTTATCCAAACATCTGCTGATTAAATAAAAAGGGGTTGGTAAATTTAAAAATATATATCTGTTTTCGTATGTCTCTGTCATAAGATCAAGATGACGCTTTTTTTCTCTAGCTTGCCCAATTTTCCCGCAATGACCATATTACTATTTGCACTTTTTTCCGACTTGATACTTAGCAAAGATAAAAACTGTATTTCTACGTTTGCAATCTTGATGCATGATCTTGAGAAATTAGTTTTAATTCCTAACAAAATGAAATTTAATTAGGGCACGCTAACACTGCATTTACATGTTTATCGATGCATCGGGAAAAAAATGATCATCAAAAGAAATATCATCTGCTTTTAATTTTCATTTGGAAAAACAGCCTGTAACTCCCCATTTCATTTCCTCTCTTTCTAAAAAGTGTGAATTGGGTATACTTTGCTCAGAGGGATTGCAATCTCAGTTGCTGCACTCACCATAACCCTCGATGTTTCTTGGCATGCAAGGGCGAGGAGGGCGTCTGTTTGACGCATCCTTTATAACCTTTCTATATGATAATAGAGCCATTACCAACTAAAAAGACATACTTATATGTTCTTTATCTATTAAGTAAGAGGAAGCTAATGCATTATTGGTACGGTTATGTTGGCATCAATTCTTCTCGCTTCTGAGGTCAAATATGCACTTGTTTCCTTCCGCCCTGTAAAATGGGCCTCTTATCACCATAGCTTGCTTACAAACTTTCATTAAACGGGGAATGTTAAATTTTCAACAGAGACGGCTGATAACAGACACTGAAACAAATATTTTATCGGCACTAACGTCAAGAAGTGATTATCAGAAAATGCAAGCAATTGGGGAAATTTTTAGTTGCGTCAAATCGTTTTAAACTATATTAAGGAAAAGCAACTAATAATAAAAGTAATAATAATAAAAGTCCGAAATTATACTTTTCCATGCCTAATAGTAGGGGTCAAATTTTTCTAATTTTAAACCCCCGATTTTGTGTAACAATGATCCCCCACTTTATAACATTTTCATGAAAATCCTTTAAACACTGAATATCCTAGAGAATATCACAAAAATTACTCCAATAACCCTTTATTTTAACCCTCCATTTTATGAAAATTTTAAAAAGTTACCCACCCTACCGCTTATTCGACCCCCCTACAATTAAGCACAGGAGAGTAATAAGGCAAGTGCTCCGCAGAAATGCTGGGATTGCGTCTATCGACTGAAACGTCAAGTCTTTTACACCTGCGTCGTTCCATGTTTGCTCTGTTGTAATGTTTTAAAGAGAATGCATGTGAAACAGTAAACTTTGGCAACCTGTCAACCAAGCATACTCACTATACCAGTTCTTGTAGGACTTCCGCTTATAACTAGTCATATAACTTGTCTCTGGTTTGTCTGGACCAAGACGTTTTAATTCAAGCTTCCCTTCTAATGCCAACGCTAAAAATGATTTGATCTCAGATTTCTGATTGTATTCATAGCTAATGTCGATAACAATTTTGAAACTTGTATATAATCGGGACAGGAGATCTAGTGTATCAATTCCTTATTGTTATCTTGATAATGTCTTATGTTGTTGTGTCAGTGAAAGTTGTTAGTTTTTATGTGTTTTCAAATAAGAAGGATGTGGAGTAAGTTCTAAATTATCGACTTTTGGATTTCTTGTCATTTTCGTAGAAACAGTTAGTCAGTTTCTAAAGTAATCGTTAATCAAACAAAATCTGAAACCTCGATTCAAATGCACTTTTTATTCTAAATTTCCTGTAAACTACCTTTTGTAAACAGTAGCCTAAAGGCCACACTAAAATAATCTGGAAATAGAAAGTCATAATGAAAACATCAATGACCTTAAAGATATGTAAGACTGCTACTGCAGCCGATTTGACCATGTAAAGCGCAGCTACGTTGACGTAATAACAGAACTTGCTCACCTCCATTTCTTGTACCACTACGTAAACACCAATGTCATGGCAAACATTCAGTCTTTTTCGATAGTTCTGGTAACCTACTCCTTCTCCATTTAGCAAGTACACTTCCACTTTCTTCCTCAACTGACCTTGAGTTTTTTCCACTGGAACAAACTTTTAGCGACTAACAAAATTATGGTGAGTTCTCCATCCTCTGTACTGCATCTTGTGGTGTACGTCTAACAAGAATCCTGAATCTGGATTTAATTGAACTTTGACGGAATGAGTGCTCGTTTCAGGTTGGGTGCCAATTTATCGGGGCACCATCGCAGTTTACAGTCAAAACCTTGTAAAGTAGTCGTTGGGACAGATCGTTTTGATATCAATGTGGAATGTTCTGACGTCAATGTCATAGAAACTCTTATAACTAAACTTGGGTGCAGCTCCATCTTTGCGCCCACTCAGTGCAAATTTTCGAACTATTGGATGTAAAAAAAGGCTGATAACAATAGATCAAACGAGTGAATTTTTTTCGGAAGCTTAAAATTTAACGATAACTCTAGTCTATACATTACTAGATACTAGCAGTATCGGCTCACATCCATGTTGCTTCACTGATCTCCCGAAACAGTAACATCGGTCCGGTAGTTACAAATGAGGCAATTGAAAACGTAACCTCGGAGCAAGAACTTGCATTTTGGTAACACATATGTTGGTGGGCTCACAGGGTGTGATGCACCCTTGCACAACACTTGGAGCCGCCCCTGCGCTGAAGTAGATATTGTCCTATAGCTATTTTAGTTTTACATAGTCTCAATTACGTGAATTTGTTAATAGGATCGCATTTTCTAATGGTCCTTAAAATCAGACTGTCATGGAACACTTAAGCTTAAGCTATTGTAGTGATGTTGTGAGGATAGGGTTACGTAACTGTGCGTGGAAAGCCTCCCGGAAAATTACTTGTATTATGCCGATGAAAAGTTGGATCAACCGCACAGCATGTCACTGCAAGACTGGCAAGAAATGCTCAATAAACGAAAAGGTTGTGGAATTATGTAAACACGAAGTGTACAAGGATATTTGGGAGGTTATCCCAATAAGTCAAGTCTAGTTAGATTAAGACGGCCTGAAACTGTCTCTCCTATTCTCGTGAACTTTGGAGATTGCAGATGGAAATGTTTGTACAATTAATTGAGTATGATCCTTTACTGTCTTGTACGTATTGACATAAAATGATGCAAATTATCCCTATTCTCCTTCATTAGTGCATTTTTAACAAATTTTTCGTAGTTAGCAATTGTCAAGAAATAATAACTTAACGTAAGGGATATCATTTCCATTTTTCTACATTCCCAAAAGATTCTCATTTAGTTCAATGGTGTTGTCGCTGTCACTAATCTACCTCACGAGGGTATTTTAGTGTCTACTTCATGCCAGGTTATTAATTTTAGATAGTGTTCTTCCCTCAATTAGATTTTGCAATGTAAAATACACGTGAAAATTTCATGCGTTAAGATTTGAAAGACATTAGAGAGTATGTAAGTAAAGCTAAATTTCGTATGCAATGAGATCAGCGAACCATAAAACTTTCCAACTACAGCATTTGAAGGTCAGGCTTCCGTTGTACAATTTTTAGAAATAGCAACATGCAAGTTTAACGTTAGTTAGTTAAAAGTAGAGACGTTGAAGCAACAAGAAAAGTAGCATAGATATGGATGCAATCATTTGCCCTGAGATGCGGTGAGATAGAAAATGGAGTTATTGCGGCTATAAGTGAAGTCAATGAGTCAAGAGCGTTTTCGAAACAGTCCAGTAAAGATAAAAACATCAGGTATGTGCTCACAATGTTATATTATATTACTATGCTGGCACAGTTGGCTGGATATGCTTATATCTTGCTGCTATGGTCGTGGGGCCAGGGGACGGTAGATTATCTCCAACCGTACTAAACTTTGGCGTACCATGGTAAAATGGTTTAAGGGGTTTGGGCATTTGAGGTATATGTCATAAGATAGGACATTTTGTATCTGCAAAGGTCCAACCGGAGTGTTTGTCACTTTTAGTTTTGCCTTCAATTTTTTTTCTTTCTTCACTTCCTTGTTTAAAATGCATAACAATTATAGGGCTCTAAATTTAAGAGACACTGGTGTTTATAATTTCTATCAATGGCGGAAGCAAAATGGTAATCTGGTCTTTCCGTATCCGCGGTACTAAAAATGCTGCTAGTATCTGATCTCATTTGTATACAGCGGCTTTAAATTCATGTTAAAAAATGGTCTATACATGGTCTATGTTTGATTTTTACGTGATGCATCTGTCATTTAATTTTTGAAGAGAGAGATATAATAAACTTAACACTTTACAGTAACCCTTGTCCAGCATCGCTATCAGTTTAGAAATAGAGAAGGAGTCTCACCCATGTCATCGAAGACTTCCTTTACTGGCTGCACTGTAAGGCAGCGTAGCCCTAGGCCTAGTAAATATGTTTGAAGCCATCGGATAAGTCCAACATCATTACTTACCATAGTGATGACGTCTTCAAGAGGTAATGTGGCGTGTGATACGCGGCATCGTTAAATACTAAATGCTCAAAGAAACCGTGAAACGTATTCAGTTAGTACATAAAGTAACCATAGTGGGGTTTTTTGTTCCACATCTCACTAATGAAGTAAAAATTTTTTACGCGAATTTATTAGCATCGCTCAATACTTTTGAGATACTTTTTCGAAATAGAACTTTTACAGACCCAGTTGAGTATTGTTCCTAGTCACACATGTTCCATGCTCTACTAATGTCCTATGAGTAGCAGAAGCCTGAAGTTTGTCTATGTAAGGTTTATTGACAAAACGTTTTAGTCTGAGCAGCTAGAGTTGAATTTCTCGACATCGAACAGCTTCTGCCGTACAAACTATTATCGCAAGAACCCGTTTTTACCATACGTCATAGGACGTTAATACCCTTGCCTTCAACAGACGGAGTGAGATCCGTTTCTCTTTCGACACTGATATATATCCGACTTGCTACTGCTCAAGGATGGGTATCCTTTCTCAAAATCACCAAAGATTGTTTCAATGCTGCTCCTAAAAATGTATATTCACTACGAATTTAATATCGTTTCTTCACTGCTGGCTACGGGAAAAACCCAAATTGTGTTTTACGTTATCGACGTAGAAACAAGTATTCTGGCAATCTATTTTTATTGGCCGGTAAGACGCAAGTTTCATTCTGACCAAATAAAACACGATGTAATATAAAGTATATAATATATATGATATGGTTGGTCCAAGAGCTTTCTTACTGGAAAACAATGATAATTTTGCCTGGATGGTCAAGTTGATGACATCTTCAGGATAGCCATTAGAAAGGAAAAGTTGTTTTACTGTATCATTTTCAGGGTTTAATTTTTCCCTGGAACAGATCATAAGTGCAGGGCGAACCGAGGTTTTGATGAGGTTCAACTTGCAAGTTTTGTAGCAGAAAGAGGTCCACAAAATGTATTGACCAGAAAATGTAGGTTTCCTATACACACTGGTCACGAATTTAGTGCTATCCTTCTCCACTAAAACGTCGAGGAAAGGCAAAGAGTTGTTTACCTCCTTTTCGAAGGTGAAATTCAATGTCTGGTGTAACTTGTTGAGCTTTGTAAGAAATTCATCACACTCAAGACTCATTTTTGAAAGCGGCAAATGTGTCGTCTACATAACGAAAACAAACGACAGGTTTTTGGGTGGATTGAAAAAGTCTAAGTTCATAAAAACCAGCAAAGATATTAGCCAACGCTGGACCCAAGGGAGTGCCCATGCTTACCCCATTCCTTTGTTGGTACATCTCATTATTGAAGCTGAATTCGACACCACGTGTCGCCACCTCCATTAATTCAGTGAATACCCCCTCAGGGAACGGCGGACGCATAAGCTCACTCTGATACAATGCGTCGGCACATATCTTAATTGTTTCCTCTAATGAATTATTTGTAAACAAGTCACTAAATATCATACGAACACAGAAAAGTATCACAAAACTAAATTATTGGTTTTGTATAAATTTGGCGAAGGTAAAAGAGTCCATAATACAATCTTCTGAATGAAGGTCAAGAACTGGTTGCAAAAGTTCTGGAAGCCACTTGGCCATTTCATGTTGCAAAGAGCCAATCATAGAAAGTACTGGTCAGAAAGGCAATCCTTTCTTGTGAGTTTTAGGGAGGCCATACATCCGTGGACGCTGTGAACCTGAAGGCTTAATCCAATCGTATACTTCGTGTTGTTAAAGACCTAAATCTAATAAACGCTTTGAATGCCCTTCTCAATTTTTGGTGTGTTGCCGTTCTTTTCTGCACTACTTAGTTTTCGGAATTTGCTACAATCTTGCAGTATGTTGTCCATTTTGTGGATGTAATCATAGTGGTTAAGGATAACGACCCCTGACCATTTATCAGGTTTTGTGATAAGGATCTCTCGATTGTTTCTTAAAGATTTTAGAGCCTGGAAAAGTTCCCTAGGCATGTAAAAATCAGTGAGGTCGATCGGTGTGCCGCAGAAAGCATGGGCCAAACCACTTAACCGGGCTTTTAGTGATTTCATTTCATCTACAGAGCAAGGTTTGTGTTTTGTCAGCTGAGAATAAAGAATTTCAAACTCAGCGAAAATTTCTTCTCTGTTTACTTTTTGTGGTGGAACACAAAACTCGAGACCGTGCTGCAAAACACATTCCTCAGCATCCGACAGCGAATAATCAGAGAAATGTTGAACATGGTTTTTCTATCGTATAGCATGTTACCAAACCGTTTCTTGATTAACAAGGTAACATTTTAATGTGTTGTTGGTGGGTTCTCTTTTCCATCCGTTGATTGATTTCCGAAATGTAGCAGGAAAAACGGAAAATATCAAAGAATGAGAGAAATTGTCTTACTTTACTGAAATGCTGCCTGTATGCCTTATGAAAATGTAGCATTTGATTTTGGCCCTTTTAATTACGTCGGTTAGGAAAGCACGTTCAATAGTTTGACTATGCCTAGCACACGATCTAGCAATACGTATAGAAATAAACTTAGGAACTACGCAATTCGCCAAACATAACTCATAAAAGGAAATAGAGGACTTTGCAGTCCTTACCTTACCTCTCAACTTTGTGACTTTGTTGAGATCTCCGATCTGCTCTTTGGTGTACCGTCGCTTCAAATATTCAAATAGTTTGTTGGTGGTACAAAACAATGAAACTAATCTCCTATCTCAATTCTGACGATTTCGTACTCTGAGGAGAGTCAGACGAAAAAAGCTTTTCAATATTAAAATGTTTTCGTTATTTTGTGCAGTTTTCTTGTTTTGTACCACCAACAAACTAGTATTTATTCAATAAGGAGGACAAGTTATCAGCAATTTTCGTAATTGAATACACTATTCTGTCATACGTTCTCATATATGATATAAGTGTTCTTAATATCTTGGGAGAGGCCAGCCTCAGTTTGCTCTAAGATTGTTCTTAAATTGCGGGCAAATTTCAGCCTCGTGTTCTTAAAAAATTGCTCTTATAAAAAAGAGTGTATAACATGTAAACTAAATCAGTTTTTGGTAAATAATTATTAAGGAACATACTTTTAGAGACGAAATGACTAGTTAATCACGTCTATATCGCTGATGGTTCTTAAACTACTCTTATTCCGACAAGGTTACCGATCATTAGATTTTCTCACAAAAATGCTGACAACAAGTAAAGGGCTAATGGTTACTACAAATTTATTTTGAAGCCAAAACCTTAAACGTTCCTAAGAGGTTGTATTATGGATTGTAAACATATCACCCTTTGTACAGTATATCTGGATCATTTCTGCCAATTTTATAGAGGGGCTGTAATAATCCCAACTCCTCACCCCCAGTGAAGACCTATATCTAAAAATCATAATATAAATGGGTGTTAAGACCCGAACTCAGTTCGGACCAACCACCTTAAGGGTATTGTGATAACCCATTCAACACTACACGAATGTCTCTTGAATCCTCTCATAACTGATTTTTAAGACCGACAAAAGTGTTTCTAGGATGTTTTATAACCAAGGGGCCTTTTCTTTAAAGTGCAAACAATGCTGCCTTAAATGCAAACAAAGAAATTCAGCCTGAATTGATGACCTCTAATGCATCATCATCCCTCATGAAAACTTGCTGTGGGCATGGGGAGCAATCAACCGTAACAAAACTCCACCGATTTAAAGCTCCCCTTTGCAGACTATAAGAAGAATGGGGTAAGGTCAAAACAATTCCTGAATATTCTAAACCAGAGGCCTACTCCAAGGGGTTTAAAGGTGTTTCTTAGGCATGGAGTGGTTTATCTGCGGTCACAACTGCTCTGTATTTCTTCTTAGCATCCACCTTATCACTTGCAGCCCCCTCGAGTAAAAATGTATTGCCATGACTATCAGTTGGGAATAATCAAATACTATACTGCAAAAATGAAAGTAAGGAAATTAAAAAGAAGAACACAAATCGCTTGATGTTTTACTATGAGTTCATAGAGATGGGATATGCACGTCCGAATAAGGGGATTTGCTTCTTGTTACGTGGGAAAGCCTTGGCATCCAAAAATGTTCTGGCCATATAAGAGGGAGACAAATCCTTGCAAGTAAGGTCTTTTAATCATCAAAAGTTTATCTTCCTTCAGTGATGCGTACATCGGTAATCACCTATTACGTACTTGCCATTGTACTTTGAACTATCTGAATGGGGGGAGGGGGGTAGGTATAAATCTTCTGTGGGGTATGGGGGTTGTTACAAACAGGTAAGTAGGGTTTGAGTTTCAGCTGGAGTTGCAAGTAAAGATTACACCCCTTATCAAAGAGATATAAGTAATCAGCTTGTGTAAATGTCAAACTCTTGCTGGATTCAACAGGGAAATAGAAGACGGGTTTTATTAAGCAATCAACATCAAATGTTGCTTCAATAAAAATAATTCATTTCTGTTGGTAAAAATCTGCAGTGAAAAGCTTGAAATCTGTAAGACTGTTATGAAGATGGAGACATAGCTGTTATAAAATCTCGAGATTGAAACACAATGGGAAACGAAATCATAGTTGTTGTTGAAAATGCTGCATGCTGTTGAAAATGGTTAGTGTACTTCATATTTTAGTTAGCAGATAAACATACAAGTTTTTACAAGTCCTGGAAAGCATTTGAATATTCAAAATTCCTTAGTTGTCCAAAGATAGAAGGCCTGTATTTTAATAAATTGATTTTAATTTAAGAAACAATCCTTTTGAAATCGGATTGTGATTCGTATCCATCAGAAAGGTTTTCTGTGATTTATTCCTTCTATATATTTAAGATTATGCTGTCCAATGATGGAAATCATAAAAAATTTTCCGGTCCCAGTACTACACTCTTTATTAAAGTGGTTGCTATTTTAACACACTTTAACATAGTTGTAGTTACGCAACATCTAAACAATAGACATCCCAAATATCTCAATCTCGTTGGTACGGGACCTTAGGTTAGTGGAAAAGCGTCGTGTTGCACTATTCGGAGAACGTGGGCTCGATTCCCCTTGGTCCCACCATCTTTCAACTTTGAGATTTTACACACCGATGTCTACACTCAGTCATTACATAGTATTCACCTATAAACAAAAAGGGGATCATTTCAAGAAAATTTTCACATCATTTTGTTTCAATTTTACAACAATTTTTAAAGTTCCTGTAACTTTTAATCGATTTGCCTGGCACAATATAAAATGTTGTTTGGTTGTTACATTTCTTGGTAGTCTTTTTAGCTCATCAGGGGTAGAATCGAGTATGTAATTATTTTATTTTCGTTGGCTTTTGGTCTTAGTTTACAACCTAAAACGCACATAATCAATAGATTTGCCACTATCACCAATTGAATTACTAATCAAACCCTGAAACCTACAAATTAGGCACTCGTAAGCTTTTTCACAAGTTGCTAACTTCTGCAAGGGGTACCTATGTAATATGTTTTACACGGTAGGAGTCCATGGGGAAAGATTACGTAACCTTGCTTTATATTATCGCTTAGACATTAATTTTACTATTTTTACTCCCCCGCTCTTTTCAAGCCCTGCCCACCCAAAACCCTAGTCTCCCACGGTTTCTTCGACATGGACCATGACATATCAAACTGTAAACCTTTGACCAAGAAGTTGTAGAATGATACGAATTAGATTTAGAGTTGAGAAATTCCGATGCATCTATTTCTTGACAACAAAGCTGGTTCTGCTTCGCTACTTAATCCTGCGCACAGTGAAAACGACAGTATCTGGACCATGACAAACAACTAAATAACTTTATCTGTGAATGTAGACATCATTCCAGCTGCATATTATTCTTGAACAGAAAGAGTCTCATTATTTATGATGATCATAACTTAATTACGCCTTTGACATCAATTTAATCTCACAAAACATATCAATTACTACATTTACAGATTTCGTAACGACAAAACAAGGAAGATTTCGTAATCCTAACTCATCTTAAATAGCATATGATGAACTATACATAATTTAAAAACTATTAACAAAATCATTCACAAAATTCTGGGCAAAGGTCCGATTGGTTCACATGTTGTGCATTCGTGGCACGTGACTTAAAGTGTCGTGACCAAGTGTCCTCCCTGCAAATACCATCATCTACTAGGATCTTGTGACATGAATCGTTTTAATTGACGTACGTGTTTATAGTTGCATATTCGTTTGGCTTTAACATAGCCAACAAAATTTGGCACTTGATCTTTTCTTTGAACGCATCTACTTTTACTTTGATGGAATCACTATCACGGTTGCAATTTACAAGAATGATCATGAAGAAAGTTCCAGACGCAGTGCACCTACTTATTTTACAGTGAAATGTTAAGTAGACTATATTTTAGCAGGAAATTAGAAAACACATTGCCTTGTGACGAAGACAGTAGACAGCTGATACTTGTGTTTTATATCAGAGGTGCCAGTCAAGATGCTGGTTCTTTGTTACCGACCCATTATCGGCGGGAGTTGGTGATGTACATGTAGTTCACAAAACAACAACACTAGTTGAAGAAACAAATAAATCCTAGGTGAACAGTTCGTATGGTCCAACCTTCTTTCGGCGCTTATGGAAATGGCCAGAACTTACACTTGCATGTTAAGACTCATTAGAGGCGCCATTTGTTTGGGACACCATAACTTAAGGGACACACACCAAGAGCTGTCTTTCAAAGAAATGAAATTACGTGACCTTCTTTCACAGCTTGATACAGCCCAATGTTCGATTGAAGATGAGAAGAACGGCAACCAGTACAAGGACCTTCTGTGTTTGCCAAACTACTACCAGCAAACAAACAAATGACACATCAACACCTTACGAACATGTCATGAATGAAATCCTTCACTGACGGTTGCAAATCATCAGAGTAAGAGACAGAAACGAGTAGAGAAATAAAATATTAACTAGTTAACATGCAAGACCTGTATCTTGCTGTTCACATTTCTGCCATGCCATTGCTGATTTTGATAACTGATTTCATGCCACACAGAACGTACGAAATTTCTGTGTCAACACCGGCTACAGTACTTCATCCTATACCAAGTACACTTTCAAGTTAATACGTGATTTAATGACATTCATAGTCCTATAATATTTCAATATCATTAGACTAAGTTTTAAAGCTTTGTTCCATATAATTGTCTCACGTAATGATACCTCGCAAGAACTAGAAATATTATAACTTTCACCTCAACTCCAGTTACCTTTAGTGCACTCACTTTTCAAAGAAGGGAATTTAAAGATTATGCGTTATCGAAGCAAATATCATAACCATGTGCAGCTGTCATCAGTTTATGCAACGAAACTGTTACAGTATCTACGTATATCTGTGCACGAAAGAAGGCGAAATGTCCTGATTTTCTTTATGTTCCAGAATTTCAAAACAACTTTCATACTTATTAAAACAGTAATAATCATATCATTTCTGAATATCCAAAGAAATGTGAAACATGAAATATAACAGACAAAACGCAGAATGTGCATTACTGTATCGATATCGTTGGGAACATCGAATGCATGGCGACTCTTGATCCTAAGGCTCAGAGTAGGCTAATCATCCATACAGACTTTTTAGCAATTAGCGCATAATCCCAAATAATGAAATTATGGACACAGTCTAGCATTACATTGATACAAGATGATGAGCATTAAAAAGGCCATAATTATTGGAAGGTTTCTTATATCGATACGATTTATTCGCGGTAAAGTTGTATCGGGAAGATCAATGACGGCTCTCCAGATCATTTCCATTTCTCCCAAAATATGTACAATGTTACAAACAGTGGAAATTTAAAAATTGTGAAATATTACGGTTAACGCTTTTTTTAGATATATAACAATGCCAGAAGACAAGGAGATGCCCGTACAAGAAGAAGAAGAAGAATGCTAGAATTATGCGATATTTTTAAACAACTTTAAAATACGAAACTTAAATGCTCTGAGCTACAGTGAGCCTCCTCACACAATGTAGAATTCTACCTACCCTGTATTAAAAATTCAAGACAACATATGATCCAGATATTTCCTGGAAACATAATGCTTCGTTTTTATAAACATCTAAGAAGAACTGTTCAATATATTTGTAACAAGCAAAATACTTTTCAAATTGGAATAATTACTTTAAAAATTTGTAAAGATATATTATTACAGATGATCCTTCATCTTATCTTAAATTGTGTAACAAACTTCTGCTATCGATTAACAACTATTCTGACTGATAGATTCCTAACAAACGGGTGCTGGTACTGGAGAAATTGTCTCTCAGGAGTTAATAAACTGGAGCCTGAGTAAATGTGCGTGTGGGGGGGGGGGGGGGGGGGGGGGTTTAT
>JAAAKL020000279.1:0-17946 GCA_010016065.2 Carybdea cf. marsupialis auct. non (Linnaeus, 1758)
AAGAAGATCTTGCATACTTTTGTCAACCAGATCTTGCATACTTTTGTCAATCAGATCTTTCATACTTTTGTCAACCAGATCTTGCATACTTTTATCCATTAAATTTTGTATTCTTTTGTCAACGAGATCTTGCATACCTTTGTCAATCAGATCTTTCATACTTTTGTCCACCAGATCTTGCATACTTTTGTCAACCAGATCTTGCATACTTTTATCCATTAAATTTTGTATACTTTTGTCTATCAGATCTTGCATACTTTTGTCTATCAGATTTTGCATCCTTTTGTAATCCAGATCTTGCATACTTTTGTCAACGTACTAAAGAAGATCTTGCATACTTTTGTCGACCAGATCTTGCATACGTTTGTCAACAAGATCTTGCATACTTTTATCCATTAAATTTTGTATACTTTTGTCTATCAGATTTTGCATCCTTTTGTAATCCAGATCTTGCATACTTTAGTCAACCAGATCTTTCATACTTTTGTCAACCAACTAAACAAGATCTTATATACTATTTTTAATTAGATCTTAGATACTTTTGTCAACCAGATCTTGCATACTTTTGTCCATTAAATTGTGCATACTTTGGTCTATCAGATCTTGCATACTTACGTGACTTTTGATTTATGAAACGGAAACCGTAGTACAGTGGAGCTCTGTTTGGTTTACGTCTTCTTCACCGTATTCAGTATTGTATCATTGGATTGCACAGGAACAGATACATAACTGTTACTGTGGATATTTGGGTTGAATAAATAAAAAATCCTAGCTCAGAGACGATTACAAAGAACTAGAAATAACATTGCAATAAAGAACCTCATTCCCGTCTATGCAGAAAAGTCAGGCAAAAGAAGAAGATTGACGAAGTTTAGAAATTTAAGGAAGAAATGGAAAAGGCATGTCGGCAACAAAACCAATCCTTACAGAAACTTCAAATCACCATCAGTTACAGTAGCACTACAAGTTAACAACACAAGTAATATATTTTCTAGAAACGATTAACATTTGCAAATATGAAAATGCTCAATAAAATTGTAATTATCTACATGTACACACTAAAACATTCTTCTCAAATCATTACACATAACTAACAACAGCTTGATATTTCAACACAAAAATTATTGCTACAGAATTTTCAAAACATCCTATTGCGAAGAAAAGGTTTGAGTGGCTAATATTTAATCATAGCGATCCCAATCACAGAAAACTTCTTTAACCCTATTGTGCTCGTAGAGGGTGTCTTTAGTGGCCCCACCCCTTTCATCCGGCATTTCCCTCCCCCATATGTTCAAGGCCTAAGACTTTGTCATGGTGACTCTTAATATGATTATCACCAATGGCATGTTGTTGTTAAAAAGTGCGTAGTATCACTTTAAAATTTGCCTTCGAGTTTGGAAAATGGCACTGTGGTCGATAAACGCATTGAATATCTTCTATTTGCAGGAGAACCTAGCGCATTTAAGTTCAAGGCTTTCAATTAATAGAAAACCAAGTAATTGCTAATGAATGACGAAACGTAAAAAAAATCCATCTCAAGATAAATTGAAGGTAGAATTAAAAGTGAGCTAATATGTTGACCAGAGTTGACCGACACAACATGAATCGTTAGAAGAAAGAAAAAACCTGAGCAGAATAGTGGTAACTACAAACATGATACACACTGGATATATATTACGAGGCAGCTGTTAGCACAACATTAAAAACCTGTAAAACCCACTAGCAATTGATTTTCTGATTATTCACTTCCCAGTGTAACCTTTCTACTTAAAGTAGGATATCGAGTATTCTGCGATTAGCACTTGGTTTTAATGGATAAAAGCTAGAGGTCGAGTTGATGGTTTCGTGGGTACAATGTAAAAAAAGCTTCTCTACATTTGGAATTTTTTATACAGATAATAGCATGCAAGGGCCAAACAGTATATTGGCTATCGGAACTTAGAAAATAATGGCCAGCATAACCTTAATTGAGCGTCTTATGATACGTGAAAGATATGAGACGTTTCAGGCAGATTATGTGATTATCAACGATCCATGTTTAAAGTGTTACAAAAAGTAATGGTGAGCATCACAATCTGTGAAAAATATTTCTTTCTTACAAAAACTACAATATGCTTGTATGACATTGCTATCTTAGTTACTTATCCGAATGTATAAAATGAAAATAAAATACTGTTGTATACAGCAGCAAAAAGCCAAATGCCAAATAATCTAGCACGGGGTTAGAACCCGTTTCTTTTAGTTACAAATATACTTCCCCACACTATGTAGCTTAGCTCTCGAATGTCGGGTATCCCCCTGCAACGAATGTAACCTCGTTCTCGAAGGTAAGACGATCTCGATGTACGAAGAAGATAATCATCATCGTGAAAATGCGTACTCTCGGGCAGTTAATCTACACTAGTGATCGTGTGCAATAAATGCATGCTCCTTGGCAATTACCATATATACGACATACAGACTAATATCACAATAACTGTGAATTGAAAGCACTCTTTTCCATTGCACTACAATATCCAATGAAGATTTAACAAAGCATTCTATTACCACTCTCTCTTTGCTTTGAGTTACTGCGTCACCAATCAAATGTAATCTCAAGATTCCCATTGGAAATTTTTGTCAAAACGTGTAGGTGATGGGCACCGACAAGGAACACCTTCAGACACCCTTCAGGGGATCTGGATGTTTACTATTTTAAAAACGTATGCAAAAACTATGGCTTAGAAAGGACAAGAAGAAATACTTTCCATATATGTTACGTTCGAACGCTATTACTCTTTTAGTTGTACTATCATCTGATCTTGGAAAAATCTGACGTTGATAAACAAACTGAAAACAATTTACCTCTTGCACTCACACTGAGTATCACTGAACAAAATATATGAATCGATGTATACTAGATAATTACCGCTCTAAAAAATTATACCCGATACAAAGCAGCCTAGTTTAAGTGATATAACTCATTAAGTCTATCTTAAGATAGAAAATGCAAAACACGTATTAAAATATACAAAACTTCCAGTGGAGGTTTACACTATATACTCCAAGTAACTGCATCTAATTTATATAACGTCGCTTTGCTATATTTCGTGAAATAACAACTGTATATCCATTCTATACTTCAGTCTACATAATATGAATCCCCGAAGAAATATTTCGATGAAAAGTACCCTTTTAAAATGTACAAAAGCAAAATTTGAACATGTAAAACATGTTCGTCACTACAATAGATAATGCTAAGCATAAAGTTTATGATAGTATAGGATACAGCGACTTGGTGTGTGAAAATAAGCAGGGTTGGGTTGAGATAATGGCACCAAGCCTCGTACGCACACTTCCCAACTCTTTATTTTTACGCAATAAGCAATCGTCAATAAAGCAACAAACATTTCTATTCTGTTATTGGGACTGTTAAACATCTTGGCGTTCCAAGTTTTACATTTATCAGAGATTCAATCTTGAAATGTTTGTGTAAATTTGATAGCACCGAAAATTTAAAAGAATATCCAGAAAGTTCCTTAGTTATTCGTTGTCACATATCTTGTGTTTTTAATGTTCGGTACACAGAACGAAGCATTGATATATTTCTGTTAATCTGGACGATTGAACTCGTAAACGTTACATATGATATCTAAGAAATCGGGTTTGGTTTACCCAAACCGTAGAGGCAATTGTGACAATAGTTCTCTTCTCGAAATTCCAAATAGTGACGTTTCGTTTCACTTCGAAACAATGTTATCAAAAACTGCCTTAACTGGTTTAGTCGTGTCATATCGTAGACATACGTAGGAAATGCTAGGGTCCAAAAACCCATATGTGTGCACCCTTCAAATCTCGGGCCTATTCCTATCGTGGAGCTCCCTTAAAACGTTACAGATAAAAGACGGAGGTACACCTATTTCTAAGATCAATATAGTATCGAGCTTATCTATGAAAATTAGGGTTAAATCATATCTAAAAACAATCAACATAGGTGCATTAACAGATCAGACTCCCAAAACGATCCTGATTTGCCATAGGCGTCGTTTTGGCCTCTTGAAACCACAACATCGTCGTCTGCTTGACATCTGTTCGCTTTTAAGTAAGTAGATAAAACCCAGTCATCAATACACTTGTCGACGCGCATAATCATATTTACGATTCGGTAGCACAGATGTAATAGATTTGAAGAAAAGGATCAGCGGGTTTAGGTCAAATGTACATAAAGTATGCAACAAAAAGGGACGGTGACTAACGATGTGAATCTTCTACCAGACTTTTGGATATAATACGGGTTTTGTGTCTCCTACATTTTCTGCAAGTCTGAACTACGACGGAATTTGTCTTAAAATAAAGGAGGCATACGGCTGAGACGTGCTATACAGATATACCTTTGTCTACGATATGGCGGCTGTCAAACTAAGCTTTAGTTCATCTCTGACAACACTTTTCCATGTTTCCAGTCAAAACCCAGATTCCTGACATCTGCAGCTTTGTAAGTAGGTCTTGCAAGTATTTTACCACGGAAATCAATATATGGGGCTACAAAAAGTTAACTTAGATAAGTTAGAATAGCTAGTAATTAACATTAAGACATATTATCTACGTAAATAATTTTCCTTACACGAAATATAAATCAATGCGTTGGTTACTAGAAGTCAATAACATCGGTCACGTGGTTTAACACACACTCTGTACGTTATACCACTGTCATGTGCGGTACAATCTTAAGTATGATAGCAAGGTAAATGCTAAAACTCTATCGGCTATAAAATAGCCTTATCTGCTTGAAAAGTGTCTGGTGTTAAAATTCAAAGTATATTAACAGGTCTTTCTTTACTTCATCTGTTAAGTCCCCTTATACGCCATCGCTTCGGTTACGTCTCAACTGGTTCACACCCTCCATAGCTTCTTGAGCTATGATGTTGTCGTATCCTCATTTCAGTATATTGATTATGTTTTTGCTCGCTGGCGACTGGTTCCGCTGACATGGAACTAAAGCTTAAAGGAAAGGCAGAAAGAGACGAGTTAGGACCATGACGTCAGTAAACTGGCCACTAGCTAAGGAAGCAGATGGAGGGTGTGAAACAGGTGCTCGATTTGCACTACTTGTACGGTCGGTCGTCTTTGTCCATTCAATAGTTTAAATCTCAACCAACATCCCATGCTCTAGTATCATACATGGACTCCTCTCACAGAAATTAAGGCTGTTATGTGGTCACTTTGGTGAACACCATAACAGCAATTACCAGTCATTTGTAATACCCTTAATGAAAGAGTGTCTTGCAGAGTCTTCGCCACGTAATACACAAGGAGCAAATATCGCTAAATGTGGCACTCGTGACGACGTGCTACTCAAGAACGAAATACTTCCACCAACATTATACGAGATGGAACAAAGTCAAAGTTATTAAAATTCTGAGTGTGATCAACAGTTAATAACAATAAAATCACTTTTCTGTAGCTTGAACTCTACATATATGAATTGATGCGTGCACTTTTATCTATAGTCCAGGGTCACTAAAATACGTTAAACTGGAATCACAAAATTGAAAGACATTGGGTATTTCTCAACGAGAACGCGAAGTAATGTGACACATTTGCAGACAAAAATTTAACGTTTTTGAGTTTGTCAGATCTCTGTGATTTCCCTCTCAACATGTAGGGAAACGATTGGAATTTGGAACTTAGTTGCACTATTTTGTGTTAATTTCTACTGCACCACTTCTCATCGATTGTAATCAATGAGAAAAAAAACAAGAGCGGGGCTACGGGGGGTTGACAAGTACAAGCCACTGATTGGCTATCAATTATTCTATCGTTCTAGTAATGTGAGACTTGAAAGAAACCTATGGGGACGCTATCTCCGCCGCTCCCCCTTCTACCCCTCCCCCAATTCAAGAACTGCTTGTTATCCCTAGCTGCAGTGCATTTTACCCTCTTCAATACAATAATTTGAAAGGATCAAGACCGTCAACCTCAAAACTCACAAAATATCGCAGAAATTCCCAAACATCGGTGTAATAAGTACTTTATGTCACTCATGCTCATTTTTATCCTTTAACAACTAATATTGCCTTGGTTTACTTTACCGTCACGTAATATAAATTTTCCCTTGGCTAAGTAAATAAATATATCTGAAATAAACGGGAACACAAAATGATGGGAAATCAGGGCCAAAATACGTTGAAGATACATACAAGAGACATACATTGAAAAGTTTAAAACTGTTTAGCTGTAAAAATTGATTGCGACCCCCCAAATCCTATAAGTTCAGCTAAATCAATTTGACAAAAATTTCGCACTATCTTCAAGCTGAGGCGCCGCTGCCAAAAGTGCTTCCTTGTCAATGACAGGTACATGTACTGGTCAGTTTTTCTCGTGAATACCCACTCCAGTTTCAGGTACTTACTACTGTCGAGTAGAATGAATCATACTTATGCTTGATTACATCCTAAAGCTTACCCAGTCGAAACAACTGAAGGAAGTTGTAGCGGTCCGCCGCTAAAAATTTACTGGCCACGTACTTAGGATGTCCAACTCTCGCCATGCAAAAACAGCCTTGACCTGGGCCCAAAAAGATGGAAACGCGTTCGTCCCAAAACCACCTGGAGAAGGCCATTCGAAACGGATCTTAAGAGAGGTTATCTCAGTTGGCACGAAATGGAAGGAGCTGCTGCTGATCGCGCTGGTTGGAGGATGTTTGCTGTCCTATGTCCAACTATGGGCATAAGGACTAAGGTAAGGCATTAAGAGATAAATACAGTCTTGAAATGACATTCTTAAACAAAATTTTGGCTTTAGACCGCTATGGCGCTTTCTGTTGTATTTAGAGGGGAATAGGGCTGAGGGATTTACTTGTCCTTCCTTTAACGTTAGGCTCGCGTCACATACATGGCTATTTCTCTGATCATTGCTGACCTTCACACATAAAAGAAGTCGAGGTCAATCTACTGCAACGGTTTTGAATAATGAGACGCTCCGGTACTTCAATTAAGTTGACTATGAACATCGACAAGGGAAAAGTGGTCTTTCTTGTGAAGGCTTCTCACACAAAGTGGAAACTGACTAACACAGCCTATTTCATGCTGGCCTCTCTGATACAAAAGGTAACGGTTAATGTGACCATGTAATTGATGATTAAGACGACGATTAAACCAGTTGGCTAAAATTCCATGGGCATGAAAGAATTTTACGTTCATTGTCGGAAGATTCAAACAAGCAACATACACTTTTTTCTGAGTTTTAGAATTAGCTATGATATAAAAAGCGGGTAAAACGTATTGGGAATTCTTGAGATCATTACTATGAACTGTCATTAGGGCATCTTTCAAGCGAATCCTTTGGCAGGCAATGTGGTTGCCAAAATTTGCCATCTGCGATTGCTTTATTAACCCATACTGGTAATAATAACTTTACGTTACACAAGAGAACAGATAGCAACTGAAGAGCAAAACACCACTAAGTTAAATCATTCCTGAACTTGTAAAGGTCTTACGTTTGTATAAGATAGTTTTACAAGACCCCCTAGATATCAAGAGAATGGATTCCTCCCTTTTAAAATCAATAATGTCCTACGAAACATTTCATTTGTTAAAATACATGGTGCGGGTGAGTTTAATAACAGACGTTATGTCAGTGTGGAAACAACAAAGGATCCTACAACGACTTTTAGGATAAGTGTTACAAACATTTTGAGGGGTACTTGGCTATGTTGAATTAAAATTGCTAGTTAGAATTGTCTACAAAATATCTTAAGATATACGAGGAGAAAGAGTCCACTCACAGCAACCTACGAAATAAACATATAGTGACTGTATTCAGTAATCTTCTGGCAAGCCAATTCCGCTTCTTAAACTTTCGCCGTCCCTCGACAAATGACTACAAAGTAAATGGTGTTCAGTTTTTAACTCCATATTTCATTCCAAGAACGTACATAACACCGTAGGTCTACATAAACCATTTGCATTAACTATTTTCTACTGGTCCCAACATGAGATTGGGAAAACAGCTCATTTTTTCGTTCCGCGAGTTTCTTCGGGTAGACAGAACATTACTTCAAAAATAACCTTTGAATTTGCTTCTATTAATACAACGTCACCTACAAAAGACCCACATAAACGTAAGAATTACTATCCAATCTCCGCCAACTGCCGTCTCTCAATGAGCGGACCCTGATGAGCATTGGGCCTGGTATCAAAAGTTCCCGAATAATCCGTACAACCACCAAACCGGCTATCGAATAAATTCAGGGTATTTGGAGAATACAAGTACCTTTCCTCGGCATAGACTACCAGACCGTGGCGTTTATTCCCTCTGACGAGCTGCAACATCCAATAAGACTGCTAATCAGATCCTTCGTAGTCACACAACAAAAACAGATGCTACATTGAATCCTTACCGAACGCCGAGAAGCGACCCCCAGATCATGTTGCACAACTCTATTGCCCTTCTATTTCGACTGTCCGTTAGATATAAATAGCAAAAGGGGCTTGCATCCTGCGACTACACCTTCATCTGTCGTAGAAAGATAACAGACGTATGGTCTGTTGTCTATTCGGTTGAGTCTCACGCCAACTGAATTCATCCCCGTTAACACGATACAATCTAATTCCAATTACATTGTACTAACGAGCAAATTAAATTTGTTTCCTAACAAATAACGGAATTAACTTACTGGAACTCTCACAAAGGAAACCTAAGAAATAGTCACATGACTGTTAGCCTTAGCAAAGTAAACTCCCTGGTTACGCGTGCTTGCCATTTTCGGCTGTGCGCAAGACACCTTCCACAAGCAATGAAAGTGTAATCTTCCTATCAACATACAGAGTCAGTAATGTGCATGAAACTCTATGCTCAATTCAAAACAACCATATCCTACCGCTCTCTACCGCAAGGTTCATCACGACCTTCCCAGTAAACCAACTACTTACAAATTATTTATCTGTTCAGTGAATGTTGCATTTCATGCCTTAATATGCGCCATATATCACGTCACTTCTGCTATAAAAGTGATTGCATATCTATGAGTTCTCCAAGAATTGTCAACTGTGGACAACCACTTGCCATTTCATTTCACTTCACAGCATACACTTGAACGGCTGCTTCATCATGGTTAAGTGTGAAATGAAGGTGTCTTGGCTTCGCTTTCACTAGATTGCGTATCATTCTGTCTATCAAGGGAAAAAATTCTTTCTTGCGTGTGCAGAAAAAAGAAATTACAGATCAGGACGTAAAAAGTCCTCCTTTGTGCATATCTTCAACTCGAAACCAGTTGGGCGGTGTCATTCTTATTCTTATACTGTCAAATTGAAATAATTGAATTCATTGGCAATGTCTTGTAAAGTAATGACGTTCTAAGGTCACCTTGACCAATGAAAAACGGGATGATATTGGCCATGCTGCTGCTATTCCTCTTCGAAGGGCTGAATGCCATGAATACCCCATAACCTGAGCCAAACAGGACCCGTAATAATAACGAAGACAAAGTCGGTGTCGTCAATCAAGTTTTCAGAACATTTGAAACAACGTTAAGGACCAAGATGATGATTACCTTTGCGAATCAATAATACAAATTTTAGCCAGCCAAACATTAACATCGCTACAAAATCCGCAACGACCAAGTAAGAAATACCATGTCTTTCTACAATTTGGAAACTTTTAATCTCTTATAGGCAATATTTGCATTCTCATCTTAAAACGAGTCCAGTTTTGTATTACACTTTGAAAGGCTCTTCCAAGCGTTACAAAACTATCCCCAATCAGCGGTGCCTTTCCTCAAAAATAAGCGAATATAAAAAAGTGGTCCAGAACGGTTACTGCTAGAAGGGAGCAACATCTAAGAAAAGACACTATCTCTGTTCGTGAAAATGTCAATTTATGTCACCCTGATCATCACTACTAATCACTACATAATGTTGCACAAGCCACACTTTCTAAGATTATACCAATAAACTTGTGATAAAGTCCTTCAAAAAATAATACGAAAGAAAAACACATCTTAACTTTAAATGGTTCCTGTTTCCCATACTAGAAACCAGTGAGAACAAATAATCAGGTACAAGCAATATCTAACCTACGTTTCTAACACAGGTCATGGTGTTGCGGTTGTTAAATGTAAACATTGATACGTTATCAACGCTACCTTGGTCATGTAGAATGCAACAATCAATGTCAAAAAATCAGGACCTCACGAGAGACAAAGCACTCCCCTCCACTTACATTGATGAGCATTCAGTTTGCCTTTTTTCCATATTTCCTTTAGAGCCTAAATGGCCAATAGTGTGTCTGATACTCGCCGTCAATTTAATTCTACTAACCAGAAAACGAAGCAACTACTTGCGTTAAAATCCACTTTCAATTTTTGCCAATGTTACAACTTCAAATAACGCCAGAAACTCGCTCATGTCAGCTATTACCAAACTCATAATGTCGAGACTAATTCAGAAAACAGTACGCTGGGAGTCTAAAAGGTTTGATTTCCTACTGTTCTATTAATGGATTTAAATAGTAGCAACGTCACAACTACAAGCACTACTTCCACATCGCACGCATGACCTGTTGTATGACCATCAGTAAGCAAGTAGTCACTTTCTGACAATGAAATGGTTACCTACATATCATACATAATGTAAAATCATATCACCGGTTTCTCTTATACTTCTTTATGCTTCAGGCAACTGTATTGCATCTTAAAAACTTTTTACATATCTTATCTCACACTTTATAATATACTAAACTCTGTCGTATACTCAAGCAATCAATTACGTCTTCCATCGATGATTATCTACCACAAGGCCATTGCGTCAACTACAAAATTTCCATGCTTCATGCCGAAGCAACATAATTGCCGCAGTAACGTTGATATCATTCTACGAGTCTTATCTTTTAAAACAATAATAAAAACATGTTTTCCATATCGCAAGCAATAAACGAGATCAATCATAGTAAAATCTATTCACAAATTCTAGGGTGGTCACAAAAGTAACTGATTTTCATTGAACTTCCATGTTTCCTAAAGAAAAAAACTTTAGTTGCCTTACGTACGCTCTAAGCTATCATCAAAAATCCAAGGAAAGCACTCTGGCCTTGAAAATCTACATCTTTGCAGCCGATACAATGTAGCCTCGACAAAACATCTGAACTATTACACAGGATCTGTAATGAGGCAACAACTCGGTACCATCACCATCTTTAAAACAGGTCCAACCAACACAGGTCCAATATAGGGGTTAAGCGCCTGTCACCTGCTCCAGGCCCCTTCTACTTAATACAAGCAAGCGAAACAAAATCTCGATATTTGATAATCATTTTATTTCACTTTAACTAGATCTCCAGTGTATTATCCTCATAACTAACTTCAATCTAAAATTAACATTAACTGTCCGATGCTCTTTCGCACACTGTAAACAATATATCACATTAAAATCTTCATAGTTAGACAGTTAACCAAATTCACATTATTAAATAAACTATGGAGACTCCTCGCATTAAAGAATAATTTACAACCCAAACGTTTGCTCTTGATAATTTTAGTATATATATACAACACCAATAAAATTTATAAAATTACAACATTAGCCACACACAATAAGGAGAAATTAATACACACAGATATCAATAGGAAGCTTTGCTTCAAAAGGTTAAAAACATTATATTCCAAATTAAGCCTTCGGTTACGAGGCACATAATACCATCATAAGATTAAGAAGTCAAAACGTAAAACTATAGCGATTCCAGAAAGAAAATGGCATTTTTATGACGTAAGTATAACTCTGAGCATACTGGCCAATTAAAAGATAACTGTTTCATTTGAAGCAATATGAGGTAAAAGATCAGCCATAATAACCTCAAACCTCTGATATAATAAATGTAAAATCAGGTCTAGTTCCACGAAAGACTATGCTACATAAACTACCTGACGTACCAGCTTTTTCAGGCCACGTGCTGACATCCCTGAAATCCAACAAGACACAATCGACCTGGCTGCAAGGATGGGCAAAACATTTCTTGGCCTCTTTTATACAGCCAGGCCCTGTAATTGCTCGAGTTCAATGTCTTCTCAATCCTCTCAAAGCTATCTTGTAAGGAATAAAGCTTTCTCTTAGGTGTTTTCTCTAGAATTCAAACTATCCATCTAGGGGTTCAAACACAGACCCCCAAACTATCAGTGGTCAGAATCTACGGCGAATCTACGGCGAATAAGCTACCCAGCTAGCGACTGATTTAAACGCTTTATGTCCACTATCCTTCTTATACGGTTTAAAAAAACTGAAGATGCCATCCAAATATACACCATCTAAGATAATAAAAGCTTGTTATCACTAAGAAAAACACAAAAATTTGCTGGTCAATGAAATCAGTCCACTCGCACAAGATGATGTACCGAAAACTGGCAAATGATTTCGGGATTTGTTTACATTGACCTGCCAAAAGTACGCAGTGCATCTACCTTTGCGTGGGGCGAGAATAATACTAATTATGATGATGATGATGATGATGATGATGATGATGATGATGTTGTTGTTGTTGTTGTTATTGCTGATGATGGCGAATGTAATGATAATTATGATAATGATAATGACTGTGATAATAATATAGTGTCGATGAAGCCTATGATAATGTTGATAATGATGTTGTTACTTCTGTTGGTCACTGATAGTGGTAACGGTCAATACCCATGGCCCATGATAACTACAATCAAAGCGGGACTATACGACTCTTCGGTCCCAAAATCTGACGCACAATAAGCTAATCACCTGTTCTCCGCCCCTCCCAAACTGTTCATTCTGACCTTAACATAGGCAATTGCTTCATATCACTCATTAGGAGAGTAGAAAAGCATTCCTACCTCATTGCTAACAAGTCATAAGTACGACAAAATATAATGGTGGAAACAGCACAATCAGAACACATTGCAACACTGCGAAGAAAACAGCTCTACATCACATGACTTAAAATCACTGCTTAAAATGCTTAAAAAGTGCAAATATAATGCTAAGTGAAAAGTGGAGATCAGTGCGCCAGAACTAATACATTATGCTTGACATTAAAAACACCGCTCTGATAAGGTGCTCGAAATAAATTTCAATCCTAATTTACCCTACCGTCTCTCGGTTAATGGTACTAATGACTAAATTTGACTAACTCACTATTTACAGATCCATCTAATAGACATTTACAAGATGTATACATTCTAATGCGTCTCTAAGTTAAAGGATCTCTTACACACTCAGAAGTTTGGATATCACAGCATAGACATAACTTTCCCAACGCAGTATCTACAACGCTTGTCAGCGATAGCAATTTAAGCTAACCTCATAATAACGAAAATTTACAAGTATCTCTGCTCAGTACTCATACTAAACTTGCATATCACAAGAACTATCACACTAATTTCGGAAATGAAATACATATAAACATCTTCTCTAAGAAACTATTGCCATCTTACTGTCGATTAGTTAAGAACGAAGTAAGTAACGTTTGAAAATCACAACTGCAGCAGTGTTGCCAGTACTCATAGATGCGTGGCAGCTATTACGGTTTTATCACATAGCTGCTTTAACTGATCAAGTTCAACTGTACGTCATAGACAGATACTGCAAGACAATTTTTCTTGACTACTTTGTCAACAGCCGAGGGCAAGGTAGGCATTCAATCGTTCAGCTGAACTTTAACTATACTGTTTGGACTTCAATTGAAAGGCCTACCAATATATCGGGCTAAACCTAACTTGTGCATTTACTGCAGTCTTCGCATCAAGCCACATGCCTTGGCATTCCCAGATGCCTAAACAAGTAATAGATTGTACGGGCAATTTCCAACACAACGCCAAAGTAAATCTCCTCTCTGGGAAAAATTGACTAAGCTGGCCTCGGTAGTTGTTGACTGAGTAGCCCGCACCTTTATAATTATCATCGTCTTCGCTCACTGGATTTCATTTAAACCAATTTCTTAACTTTCCTTCACCAACAACAAAAATTACGGTTAAATATCCTTTAAATATTATACGTGCACATCAAGTGTGGCTTCTCTTTAACTTTCATGGCTAGACTTTTAGACTATTATCTCAAAATCTAGGTGTGGTTTGTGTTTACGAAATTGATGATGAGTAACGACCGTTTACCGCAAATTCCTTCCGATAAATAATTCAGAGACTTAAAAGGTTCTGCAAAACTGTAATTATGAATTCTACAGTTTCAACTACCATTACATGTCTGGCAAAACTGCTCGCTTTTTCCTTCTTTTGGCAAACTAATAGTAATGATTCCCTCTTGGCATATAGAAATACAACTCCACCAATACGAGTGTCCCGTGGGCTATAAATGGACAATAAAAGTGTCCAACCTGAGGTAAAAGCTATCGCTTTTTTGGTCAAAGAATTGATTTCGCGATAAAAAGTACTCGACTTACTGCTTCAAGTCAAAACTTCTTAAGTTACAACATTTGCAAGAACGAGCAGTACGACTCTGTATATCAGCTACATCAAAGATGGCTTAAGCCGAGAGGTCAATTCTCACTTGCACGTGTAATAAACGTCTTCTTCATTTGTTTACAGGCTTTTGTACCGTGTCCTTTGAATGCTACGTAGTCCTTGCCCCGCCCTCAAAGTTTAAATACCGTAAGCTTGGAAAGCCTTCTTTCTTCCAAAGCCGGGGCAACAGCTTTGTGCTATCTTAGAGATTTTACCCTTTCTTCGTTCCAGTAGTTCTTCATCAGAATCCGCATCAGATGCTCCAGTACTATGCTTTTGGTACGTATTCAGCTTTCCATTCGACAGACCTTCAACCTCGTTTTCATCCACTAACCGAATGTGAATAAAGAAGGTAGCGTTACAAACAAAAGCCGGGGGTTCATTTTAGGGAAGAGAAAACGACAGAACAATAGAATATGACAACAAGTTCGCTCTATGAACAAGCAAAATTGAAATCAGCATGGTACGCAAAGCGTGCCCCCATCATTTTGCTGTTATTTTCTTTCATGCCTGCGTTTTCAGATGCCGCGAGGTAAACAATAATAGTTTGGAAAACCGAAAAAAGCGGCTTTTTGTTTGTGGCGTCGTCGGAACCTTCTTTATTCACGAAAACCTCTGGGAGTGGACGACATCAGCAACGGACACCATCCCTCCTTGGTTTGGTTTAGGAAATATTTATGTACTACTTTAACAATAAATGTGATTAACATATGTCACCCAGTCATCACTAGAACGGATGAACTGATTTCAATTCTGCTTTACGTCATTGACTCATGAAGCTTTACGATACAATAGTACCGGGAGAGTGCAAAGCACAGTTACTACTGCATTTATGATAGCTATAGAATCACACTGCAAGATGGTATGAATTAACGATTAAAATTAAAAGAAACTTCAGAATTCTGTGAAACTACAAATTTAACTTTAAAACTAAACGAATTAGTATTATGAAAATTCTAAAACCAAAATGCGTTGAAATTTCCCAACAAACAATCAGGGCGACTGCAACAAAGGGCTTCTGAGGTGTGCATATGTTACACAGAAAAGCATGAACTTGACACATGCACTCAATGGAACTTCTATCAAAATGAACATATTATTACTTTACTAAATACGTCCAGATTCATTTATTAATATCAAATCATTCCAAGCTATCTTTGACATCATTTATATGTTCGGGATTATATGACAAGCCGTGTGCCATTTACGTGTAATACACACATTTATCATGATGTCATAATGATGCAATTCTATGGCGGCAGCTATGTCTAGACATGTCATAACTACTAGTCTATATTGATCTAACAGTCGTACCGCTGGATCGAAAACGGCAAACATCCAAAAATTAACAGCCTGTCTCTCTCCAAAAATAGACGTACTATGTGTATAATCGCTTGGCCAGATTAAGATAGATGATTCTCGACTTTCATAAATGCCCTCTCCACTCATCTTTGAACATTTAAGGAACATACCTCTCAAACCTTAGAGTAGCATACTACTAATTCTAATAATAATTCTAGATGTCCTAATAATCACGCATTTGTCTCACTTTTACGGGGAAAAATACAGATAAAATTGTCCATGTAAGCTGATCACAAATGAAACTAAACTACCTTAAAATGATTGAATCAATTAGTTCTTAGACTTTAATTGCCTTTCAACCTCAGCACCATAAGAACAACTGTTCTTTAGTACATAAAACGATTAGGCATCTCAGGTTCCTGGCGTACCAGAGTATCGAAGAGTAACATCGGATGCTCTAGCTTCGTCGTTTCTTTAGGCACTTGATAAAACCTACTATTGTTCTGGCAATTTTTTTAGCGTTTAAAAAATAAAATTCTAGTATGCGGTCATTGTTATTAGTTATGCGAAAGACTTTAGAATGTAAAGTCCATGAGGACGAAACCTAAAGAAACAACAGTTAGCCAAAAAAGAACCCTTGACCAGCCACAGCGATATTTCCGGAATATTATACATTACAGCGACACGATATACTTGGTGCAATCCAGTATTGTGTCTGGCAGAACTAATGCAACTCGTGTAGGCAGGGGGAGCAAGTGCAACCAACTTTTGCACCAGCGTTTTCACGTACCAATCTTTTGTATATCTACAATATGACGGCCATCGCACCATATTGGCGGTTAAAAAGGGTATTTGATCGGGCCATGGTAGTGTTAGCAACCGGTATGGAGAGTAATCCGATATGATGCTGTGCTGGTACAGTGTACCTGAGACCATACTGGAGGTATTTGCACGCCATGAAATCAAATCGACCACATAAAACTGGTCACACTAAGAAAGAACAGGAAGAACCCATGGCAATTCCACGTGGTTACTTTAAATTAAAAAAGAAAAGATTGCAAACGTTTTGATTTATTTTACAAATCGCCAAATCCATGGTGAGAAAGAACCATCTTTGTTATTTATACATCAATCTGGTCCACCTCATAATGAACGTATCATGCATGAGGTCAAAGATATCAAATGACTGGAGAATTCAGTTGGTCTCTTGTTATCCAAGCGCAGTTTGTAACCCAGGTCAGACGCAATCGGAAGTAATTGCTAAGTCGGTATACTCTAAGAAATTTTCACCTGTCAGTTAAATCTCTTTTCTTCTTTAACAGTGTTGGCAGCACACCTACGATAGGAGGCCCTGGCAGCTAAGGCGTTGATATAGAAACAGTTAAATAGCCAGCCAATACGAATACACGAGTCCAACAGGACCCTCTTTAATCACTACAAACATATTTTGATCACTGTAGGTAAATACTAAAACCTTAGCACGGAAACTGGCTAATCGTATATAGCCATTACAGCTCCAGGCAGTTATAACTGCTCTGTGAGGGTTGGTACACTAGGAAAGTCTACTTTCGAGTACATGATCAATAGTAGGGTAGCTGTTAGCACTGACTGCATGTCGTTGCGTAACTCCAGTGGAGAAGTGTTGCGTCCTCTTGAACTTGATCTTGTCGGGAAATTACATCCTAATGGATACTGAGTCACTCCTTACAACCCTCATAATACCGGCGTTTTAATCAGATTTATTCTGAAAGCAAAAAAGAAGATAGCAACATTCACTTAACGTCACGAATACTATGGTACTTACAGTGCATCGTCTGTCTTTGCTTCGCGCTGAAACAGTAAGCTTCGATGACACTCAGTATCATCATATCCTCTTGTAGTATATTAGTTGAATCAGAAACTGTTCGAGCAAGGGAAGAAAAAAAACCAAGAATAGTGACCGAATGAAAAGCTAAACTAGAAGAAGTGTCTTTACAACAATCTAATCAATCTAACCTTGCAACCTGATCGAGTCTACGAGTAAAATATTCATGCCACTATGCATAATACCCGTTGCCTCCTACGTGACAAGTATCCTCGTACAATTTGAATAATGCTCCCCCCCCCCCCCACCCCCACCCCCCCCCTCCCAAAAAATAACGTACAAATTTTTTTTAAACCCTAAACAAAACAAAATAATACACTAGATGCAT
>JAAAKL020000279.1:17956-47819 GCA_010016065.2 Carybdea cf. marsupialis auct. non (Linnaeus, 1758)
ACTTCCACCATCCGAAAACCCCTTGCCCCCATCTTGTAAAAATATCCCCTTCCAATGTGAAAAAAGCCCCCCCCCCCCCCCACACACACACACCCACATGCAATAAAATTCGGAATTTTTTGTTACCAATCCTAATAACAGCTATAAACGTAGGCGTCAAGCTCGTTTAAAGTCTTTGCACCAATGCAACAATGGGCAACTGCCAAAGGCATCGTTTCCATGACAGCCTCATGAACGCAACAAATCCAGCAAGACACATTTGTGATCGTGCACATAATATAATCTGTCTTAAGAGACCTAAAACGAATGTTTGACTAATCGTACTTTATAATCCGAAACCTTATATGGAAAAATGCCAATGCTGTCCCTTGAATTTTGATTCGTGGGAAATCTGCAATATATCAGCAAGCAAAACTAATTCCTTTATTGACATTCTACGACTTGGTCTTCAAGCCTCTCTTATAAAAGTACTTAAGAAGGTTCAAAACCACTGAAATAAAAATTTTCCCACACAGACACAGAACGTAGAGCCAGCCAGCACAAGCTGCATAGTACTTGAATTAAATCTCAAAATATTTTATATATTCAAAATTTCAGCGTCCCGTTACTATAGAAGCAAAAATGAAATGTAAATTACTGAATAAATTGATGTAACTTCAAGTTAAGTGCCATGTGATCCGACAACCACTTGTTCCATGGCGAAGTATGCGGACAAAATATCAGGACGACACGCTAACTCCACACGGCTGCTACTGTGGATCTCCCTTGATATATAACATCCTCCCGTTTCTTCCTTCCTAGCTTCATTCTTCTCACTGTTTCATTGGCTCATTCCATATTCTTTTTTTCTTATTTTATATAACTTCACATTCTTGTCAACTTGATTTCCATGTAGACAATCATTCCGTTATTCATTTATCTACCACTTCCTTACTTCTCCCGAAAATACAATTACCGAACTATTCACAGGTTCAAAACTCATTTACTACATTCATCAACTCCTTAGTTCGTCTACTAGGTCGGTTTTTACGAACCTACTAAATCGGAAGAAAATGAATTGTATACTTGTCAATGAACAAAAGACTTACGTCCTGCTTTGCTTTCTTTTTTTATCGAATAGGAATCCACTTCATCCTCACTTTTCGATCGGACTAAAAGGAAAGCAAGGAAGCGCTTAGCATAAAAGAGCAAAATTAAACGACATGGCAAATTCAACTATCTGTCGTCTCAAGAAATTAAAATCCATTACTGCTATCTGGTTCATCTTCTAAAGCCAGTAATAGTTCTCTACACTGCCAGCATGCTAATAAACTCTTACAACTACAGTTTGTGGAAGCTTTAAAATCTCCGACTCCCCTGCCTTGACCTGTTCTCAACAAACAGTTGGTCAACGGTGCTAAGAAACACAAATATAACAGATTCGTAGTTAAATAATCTTTTTTGCATCTTGTATCGAGGCCCAAAAGCCTTGAAAGCGATCAAGAAATCATCTGTCCATCAAGTCGGTCCATGCTTGGATGTGACTTTGCAAGCAACAAATTTCGCATAGGCTTAATGTGCTTATCATTATCAGGTATCGAAAATGTATCCTACTCAACAAAGTACAAATTCAGATATTAACTGCCTTCCCCGTCAAAAAGAGAAAAAAAAGCATCCCATACGTCTTTGCACTACAATATATCTGTTTCAACCCTTTCACAACTACTTTTTGCTAATTGTCTAAAGCTTGGCTGTCTAACAAATAATTCTTTTGCGAGTACAGCCAGGGACAATTTCAAAACTTGAGTCCCTAGCATAAGACTGGATGCTACACTACAAAGACCTGTATTTCAAGTTGGAGTCCAACAAAATTGTTTGGCAAGATTTAAGGTTGCTCCTATCAGAGTTTATACAGCAAAGTGATGGCATGATCTCATGTGATAACTTGCTTCATGTTACAAAATGAAACTAATAACAAAGCTATTAACTTTATCTTTAACGTGCTGGCACAATAAATGGAGTAGTAGTAGGATTTCAAAAAATCTTTGCTTATCTAACACTGCAAAATAGCAACTGCGAATAGTTCCACTTCCGTCGGTTATTTAACTCAACACATGTTTTTAAACGCAATTTTTAATCGCATCTAAGAGAGATTCAAACACCCAGATACCGCTAATTGATGAAGGGCTTAATAAAAGGAAATGTTAGAAAGTTTTCATTCTCCAACGTTTACGTGCGAAGAATGGCAATCAATAAGATTAAACAGGTTCATTTTTTAAAAAAAAGATTAATCGCAAACGGTTCCTGAGTAGGTTAACACTAGACTGCCTTGCTTGCCAAATCACAAACAGATTGTTTGATATCGTTGAATCTGTCTAAAATCAAACATAAACCTGAGAAATCAAAACGTTTTGCCACGCTTACGACAATGTTGGACAGCAAAAATAAAGAATTCAACGTTCTTTCCTCACCTTCAGCTCCCTTATTATTTTTCTTTGACGTCACAAGCCTTCTTATCGTTCTAGGACTTGATACGAAATCCTGTGGACCGTGAAAAAGGAAGGTTATTATTTAAACAACATGGTTTTGAACCCAAACAAGCCTAATTCGTATACGCAACCAATTTTCTATTTTAAACAACACAATAGTATATCACCGACAGACACGGTTCAGATTGCTAAATATTCGTAATATCATACATTTTCTGACATTTAGTACTTTTCCAGTATTGAAGATGTACTTCCATCACCAAAATATTCTCTAGAATACGTCTCTTGCACTTTGACAAAGTAACACTTAACCTATAAATTGCTGCAAACATCAGTATTTAGAGTCTAATAATACGTGATGTTGATAGCCATGACGGATAAATAAATTTAGTAAAAATCACCGTTCCTTTTGGTTTGTCCGCTGATTGAAGATGTGCAATCGTTCAAGCATAAGTTCACATCAACTATATTCCTCTATACATGACCAACTGGAGAGCAACTGTGGCCTAAAGAAAAATTCGCTTGCCTTCAATTCCAGTTAGTCAGGGTTTCATTCCCCTATGGCCCATTAGTGACGTAGGGAGGGCTTTCGATGCTTTATGCTCCAATTAAAGGACTATCTACATAGACACCACCTTAGCCCCCTCTCAGACGGGACAATACATGAGTTGCACGAGAATTTGCGTATGCCACCAATGCACAAGCTTGGTGATATCTCCCTAACGAATTACGCAACAATAATGTTTAAATCGAAGATTTTTGACAGTCATACCAGCCGAGGTAGGGAACTCTGATCCCCATCTAGATATTGGGGGGAGGGGTGTTATTGCCCATTTGTCAAAACAAGAGCAAACTTTTTACACTAACGGTCATACCTTGAATAGATATACACACACAGACATACCCCCAAAGTCAATGTTGCATCCAAATACGAAAAGTAACAAAGGAGATGGAGACTTCAACTTACGTCGCCTGTCTTGAGCTGAAAATTAGGTTGATACGGAGGTGTTGGGCGTAGCCTTGTAAATGACCAGTTTTTTCTTGTAGGTTGCTCTTTGACGTCGTTATGAAACGGACTTACGCCTCTTGCTAAGCTCTTAAAAAAAAGAAATGATCAATGTTAGAAATAAATGTCACTATGCGCTGCAGCTTAAAGGAAAGGGGAAGTACTTTAGAAACGTCACCACAAGAACACATCTGGTATGAAATGTGTATGCACCTTGACACTGTTTGATATTAAGTTTGCTTTGAAATGAACAGGCTGACAATTAATAAATTTGCTACAGGTACAGTAACGATTCAGCTTTCAAAATATTGGAAACGATTCTTTTTAAAAAAAATAAGCATCTAAACGGAAAATTAAGATAAAATGAAATAAATCAAAAATCAAAAATAAATAAATAAAATAAGATGAAGTAATACAAAGCATGAGAAAACATGGAGAAATACGGCCAGCTAATATAAACTATCTGCTACCTCAACCATTCAACAATTAAACCTTGTTGAAAGGATGAGGGAGGGGGTCAGCATATTAAGGACAATGAAAATGTCTGTACAAGTGTGCTATACTACTGATGACACTGATGACAGTATTCGTCACTACGAATTTAATACATTATTTGAAACCCCAAAACAACAGGTGAAATTCAAGAGCATCCTTTTTCCCAGTGAGACATCCTCAGTTTGTAGATTCAAGATTTACAGTAGACGTATCAAAAAACTAAACACAGGACGAGGAATGTAGTTGATCACGTCTCTAAGAATATCTTTGAGCTTCTGCTTTTGTGACGAAGAAACTCTCAGGTCTGATTCCAGAAAATTTCGTTTCTTGGGATTAAATTCCATTTCATCTTAAATTTTTATCCTCTTTAACACACTGGAGAGAACTGAGCATTTTACCTCCAGCAACAGTGATCAACATCTACTAGGCAGTGCAATAATAAGACGTCAAAAATAGAAGCCCCATAAACATAACTAGACCTTTTAAAGGTTATGTTTGGGTGGGGTTGCCCTTTGGCGTTTGGGGTACCCTCGATGACACTTCGTCTATAAGTTGACATCGAAGATAAATAGAATATGAAAGTACGAGCTAAGCCCAATACGTAAGCTATTTAAGTGTTGGATTGGAGTAAATCTGCCTTTGTTTTGTCTTTAATATAGCCAATTACAGGACAGGACAGAAATATCTTCGCAATGACAACTCACTTGAATCCGTAGCACAATGTAGTTATCAACAAATAACACAATTGCCACTTGGAGCCATATATGTATATGCAAGTTTAGGCAGAAAAAGATTCGACTGCTCACACTCTTTGGTTAAATTTGCAGTTTCATACAAAGGTCGGTTAGAAATCTTAAATACATTTCAGCATCTTCAAACTCGCGTCTCAGGCAAGGCCATGAATACTTCTATCCCTGTAGAAACATTCCATTAGCAATATACAAGCATCCAGTAACTAACAAATTCACTTAAGATAAAACTAAAGGTTTTTTAAAAATATAGTATCAAATACGTACACTTTGGAATTGAAGGTCATCAGAAAAGTATCTCAGTTCTGTTAAACTCAAGGCCATCACCCAAAGACACCATAGTAAAAGGCATATAAATGACAATGGGGTACTAAACAAGGCACGTAAGACTTACTAATTTCTTCTTGCCAACATGTAGATTTTTGGCGAACGCAAAACATAAAGCGTCCATGCATGCGCAACGCCATCGTTTCGATCTGTACTTCTGCGTCATGTGGATTCGAAGCCACCATCACAAAAACAGTTTACTCTGCGTATAGTAACGACCACAACTTCGGATTTTATGATGGCAAACATTTAAACTGCGATTTCAGATGTTTAAGAAGATTAGCACATTCCTTAAGACCAGTACAAACAAAGTACTGCAATTGTGTTTCACAGATCGGAGATACTGAGCGGCGGGGAAATCTTTCTTAAGGCTAGATTTGTCTCAAATTCATCCTTCACTTCTAATCAAGGAACGTAAGACCAAACGTGCGTAATAAAATTGTCGACAAAAGAGTTGTGAATCGAATTTTCATATCAATAAGAAATTGGACCAGATTCAACCTATGGAGCCTAATAGCCTGTCAACTAGATATCCCGAGAACTTCAATAGACATCAATGATAATCATAAATATTCCAAACTGCATGATGTACCCCCAACCTTGAAACTTTACGTAATAGAAGGCATAAAATGCAGCAACCATCTGTAATACTCTCGTGGTTCATAATTTAAAACTGGAATTAAAAGCATGAAATGAAAACACTACTAAAATGGAACAGAACCGGAACGGATACCATTTAAAATAATATCAAGTAAACTAATGGAGTAAAATCCATAAGGGCTTTACGTAAACCAACTGAGAGCCATCGCTGTATCATGGTAAGAATACCAATCTAGTAGTCATAGCTATGAACCTAGTTGAAATTGTGAATCTGAGTCAAACGTACACAAACAAAAGCATTGAAGAAAAACGGGACGAAAAAAGGCAGAGAGGGGGAAAAGTGCAAGAAAAGATGATAGGCAATGAAATAAAAATTAACAAGCTTCGAGAGGATGATAAAAAAAAGTCAAACGAAGACTACCAAAGGATGGGGGAGAGAAAACAAATTGAGCTACACTGTGTAACAGCGCATGCGTAAGTCCTTTCGTTAATGAAATCATTAAGAAAGAATAACTTACCCTTGAGCCACTAAGAGACGATTTAGCTGGCGTAGATTCACTTGACGAGAATCCTGTTGCTCTTGAACGGAAAGATGGTCTATTCACCGGTCCGGACGATCCAGTGCTATAACTTCTCACAATATGTTCTGCAGGTTCGTTTCCCCACTTTGGCATCGACTGCACTTGCCCTCGTTTGCTGTCGCTTCTATCCAAACTGACGGCAGTTTTGATCACTGGCGGTTCACAGAGTTTAAATCTGTCTTCCAACAGCCTCCGAAGTGCGTCGATCCATGCATCCTTCTCTCTTGGGCTGCTAGTCATGACTTTCCATGTATCTTCATTCACTGAAGAATGTGTGTTAAAAACAGTGTATATGATCATGTTACGATGCTACTATAAAATCCAGCCCGAAAAGAACATAAAACGCTAAGGTTGCAAAAATCTGGTCAAGCTCGGCTATCCTAAAGGTTAGACAACAGGTACAAAACAGCATAATATTGTACGATATACAATTAATCTCATAAGTGATCATGAAGGGATGTAATGAAAAGCCATACTAAGTTGAGGTCATAATTACCGCACGGTTCTAAACAACAAGCAAAAAAATGCATCAACGCCACAATTAGCAAAAAGGGCTGGATCTTATCAAAAATAAATTGAAGATGGTAAGGAAGGAAGGTAAAACATCTCCAGTCTAATTGTATCACATCAACGTGTCAAACTATCCTGCGAGTGCAGTTGCGCTCCAAGACGTCACTAGGTATAAGTGGAGGCAAAGAATATAGCTACTAACTTAATACTCTAGGGCTACACGATGATTACTTGAAGATTTTACACAACTAAACATTTACATAGCTATCTACTTTAAACTGCCGTAAGAGGCTCTCCTCGCGAGTTACGGGCCCCACCCTGTCCGTGTACGGGTAACGGCAAGTAAGAAAGTCTGAAAGCCCCTGGGATTATAAGTCCAATACCGAGGAACAGCCCGTTACAGAATTATACGTAATAGTCCTACTGTACCTACGAAGATGCAAATGGTCCCATAGCACTATGGTGACAATCAACGATAATTTCTACTCAATGCTTTTTAGTTGGTTCCTGTTTATCTTCAATGACATGTTAACAATTTCCACAAGAGCAATCTGCATATAATCCAATGGTTTTGATCTCGCGTTGCCTCTTAATAATCAATGTTTTTTTAGTTATTTTTCGGCAGGCTGTTATCAACAATTAAAATTATTGAAAACATGTTGCAATGCAGCTTTCATCATTTCAAAACTTCTGCATGGTTTTCCGATCATGACTACATATGTGAAGACTTGGTCTGAGATGGTTGAGCTTGACAGTTATGGAACACTAAAAAAATTTACAGTAAATGAAATACCTTAGTCTTTTAATTTTAGTTTTATGAAGAAAGGTCTGTCACTGAAAATTTTATTATGTCTAAATTATCCAATTGACTCAAACTCGGAAAGCGATAACCGCCTGAAAATGGTTAAATTTTTGTTCTAACTCGATGTCAAAGAGTGTGGTACAAAGAGTGTACTCTAGTGTGGTTCTAGTCACTTTTTAAGTAAGCTGCATAAAAGAGCTCACCACAGCCCAAAGGTGCCACAACAATAGGTCGCAATTCTGCTAGACTGATATCTTTGACAAATACGAACTAGACGAGGATTCCTACGATTGAAACCTTTTAAAGCCAATAAATGTTTTGGTTTGAGCGGTAACTGGCGGGAATACTAAATACAACACATTTTATTGAATTTTATTTAAATCATTACTGAACAAAAAAGAAGATCTCGGTGCCTTTACATGAATATGTGGTTGCAAACAAAAGAATATTGACTGGTTTGTATGATTGTCTGTAAGTAAACGTCGGCACCAAGATAATTTTCTGTTGTGGCAGCTCTATTACCTGACCAACCACGCTCCTCAAGCTAGGTCTGAAACCTTTGTATCTGCAAATAGTTAGCAAATGTCACTGGCTTACTGTACCTAATGTTGTTTATTGATTTATTAAAGAAACCGTTCAACGAATTTATTAGAAAGTGTCATCCCGGTGGTGACATTTTCACTTTTCGCTAATGTCTCTTCAAACTTGAACTTATTAGAATAATAAAGATAATAGAACGCTGTTTAATCATCCTTCTAATTTCGAGAAAGCTCTATTTTTGCGGTTGAGCATCTCCTCTATCGGCTCTGATTTTCGTCGCCCCATGCTAACCACTTAGAATGAGAAACCGCAACTGCAACGTAGTTTCAAGATTAAACTTTCTACCTAAACGATGACATTCAACCATTGTACACTTTGTCAGAGCTGCATGTTGTTTCTGTACCACTCCACATTCAAGTTTCACCCAATTTACAAATTCAATTTTGCAAATTTTGCTGATTTTGCAAAGATCATAAGGTTTCTGGATTCAACCAGGGACCTCCTTACTGACCATAAATGGAAAATTAAATTCTATTGTCAGATGACCAGGGACTGTAAACTTGTAACGTATTCTGATAACGTTGTGCTATCGTTATTCTGCCATTTCTCACTTGGTCCTATGTTGCAAGACTATTCTGCTTCAAATCGAGCCATTTAAAGAGTCGTCCTTACCTTCTAATTCAAAGGCATTAAAAAAATCTTCTGTGTCCTCGAGATCCTTTCCTGAAATTTCTGAAATGGCATACCTTTCCTACAAAACCAACATAAATATAAGATACAATGCACTAAAGACTTGGACTAGTACTCGGAGAGAAAGGAGTAGAAAAGGGAGAAAGTGGGGAAAAAACGGCAGAGGAAAATAACAACAACAACCACGACGACGACAACGACGACAACAAAAATTTCAAGCAGCAAAATTTTCTGAATATAACTAAACATTTAAGTATGCTTATTTATGTTTTCCTACAATTAAACTACCACTGCGTCTTGTGTATATCCGATAGGCGACAGTTTGCGTTACGTGTCCAAGTAGTCTAGAGTGACGGCTACATAACGAACTAAACAAAGGTGGCATCTCGGCAAGATATCGGAAAGATATCGGAAAGGTCTACCATTGGAACGATCTAAACGCCAAGACGACGACAGATGTATACTTACCTCAAAACAGTATCCTTCAAGTTTAGGACTGACAGACAAGACTACCAAGTCCTTCGGAAACAAGCAAAAGTACCGTTCTTTCCTCTCCTATGGTGAAAGGTAGAAAAGAACATCAATCACGTTGGCATCAGTGTATTGTGAAAAGGTCAGGTTTTTCTTGTAAACGTGTGATATTCTCTTCTACGGTCCTTATAAAAATAATTCCCACGTACACAGACAGGGTACTGACATCATCATTAAAACATAACAGATGGACTTTTAACGCCCATTTCGTCATTCCTTATTTACCATGATTTCTTAAAATAATGTCATATTCTAGCCCCTGGCCAGAATGATAGCCCTTTACTATCTGTCATATGTAACAAACCAGTTAAACCCTAACAAAAGTATAATAATACATTTCATTTTATTATAGTGATTTTGTCCATTAGAATCTCTTCTAGAACAACGAGGATCGTCATCTCATGCGAGCTTGGGAGTCATTTACTACTTTCACTTTCAAACACCTTTTTAGCTAGACCCAACTAGGACTGTCAGAAACTACAAATCCTCTCCGTTTCCCTCAAGAAAACGCTATCAATGAGCTACCTGCCCCGATTGACATTGAAAAAACTTGGGAAAATGAAGACTTAAACTTTCTATTTAACTTTAATTAAACCTTACTCCCCTTTAAAACTAGCTGGTCTCGCAGGTTTATTAAATTTCCGGGGCCTGGGGTGGCCCTATGTACAACATCTATCCCGATCTATTATACATAAACAGTGACGTTAAACAATAGAACAACAGTGACGTTAAACAACGTTGTTTCCCATGTGACGTTCATAATTTTAGTATTATCAAATAACCATTCGCGTATTAAAAGCGTACATTCTCAAACCATGCCACCTTACGGAAACTTACGGTGTTCGTTTTCTCCAAGAAGACTTGCGACATCTGTACTATGCTTCCAAGTGTTGTAATGGCCTTCAAAACAAAAATATGAAAGTAAGATTGTCGTGAAAATACTTGCAAAGATCAGAACATCATTGCGAAGGTTCAGTTAAAAAAATTGATTGCTTTACCCTCAACACTCAGCAGAGAATTCTAACTAAGACCAATAAAATGTCATTTAACCCCCCCTTGCCTCCTAGATACAAAAAGGCGATAACGAAATCTACATCATAACTCCTACATCAATGGTTTTACACCACGTGCACAACGGTACCCCCATCGTTAAGTCGTAACTAAAGAAAAGTTCTCGAGAGGGGTTTCCGCATCAAACAAGGTTTTCTGTTTATATCAATAGTGAAAGAACAATGCAATATGAATCAAGGATCTTTTCTTTCTTAATACGCTTTCTTATGTTGCAGTGTTTATTGCTATCATTACAGGGAATCCTTAAAACATCCTTAAAACAAAATGACTTCCACGGTGTTTTGTACAACTACTCGCTGCAGCAAAAGTATGTAGGCAAATCAGCAACGTACTTTCACAAGCAACACAAAATGATTCCTTAACAATATTAAGGGTTCTATGTAGAGCTATACTGCATTAGTGCTTGTCTTTGGCATAGAGAGAGCATATAAAGTATAAATTGTCCTGAATATGGTCAAAGGGCAATTAGAATCTGGAAACTAGTAACCGTCCAAGAACCAGAACACACCACTCATCTCTTACAAATATGTCTCAATTTGCATAACTTTTTCATCCCGAGGGCAGTTGTTTCTAGACTTGTCCACTTAACTTTACTTTAGTCGAAATTTGATACCCCAGCGTCAAAGTCCGCACTGCTAAATGCCGACCTCGCTATGAAGCAATAAGAATGAGAATCCTATGGGGTACTGGTACTAACGGCGGCCCTATGCTTAAAAATCTCTACTGTGAATGACTACAGCATCGTTTATCATTTCCCTCTTTTCACGAGCACTTGTATTAGTAGGTAAAGCCGACATGAAAAACCTCGTTTCCAATAGTTGGCCACTAGACTCTCTACATAAGACTTAACGAAGTGAAGAAGCGTTAGATGGGACACGGAACATGGAACTAAGAAGTGGGTGGTACTCAAACTTTAAAGGAGATCTTTTTTCATGATATGCAGGTTTAAAATTTTGGTGCTAAAATCGTAAATCATGCATGGGCAGGTTTTTGTAACTGGAACGGAGAAGAGATGCTCCTGTCGACACTTCAAATATTCACTACACATCAAAAGTTGCTGTAAATTAAAGCCGTGACAACTAAGCACAAACCTCATGACTACACATTTTTCAATACAAAACACACATTCAACAACAAAAACATTCTGTGTTGTCAATTCTGCCCGAGACACTCATCATAAAATGTATTGGTGAAGAAATGATAGCTATATCGCCTGACAAACCTCATTAAATTTAGGTTGTATCATAAATCAATTCATCCTAACAACGATCAAATGTCACTTGCAGCCATAGTAACTGTTTCTATGACAGCAGTTGTGTCAGCATTGTGGTCCATTCTGTACTTGGTACAAACAATCAGGCCAATGTTGACAAACAAATTCCAATTTCATAGTTGCAACATAAATACTAGAGATTGGTAATGGATTTCATATGGAGAAAAATGCCTGTAAAATGTACTTTCTCTGTAATAATCGTTTTTAACCCCGATATCGTATTACCACTCGAATAAGACTTGTTTTACGAAGAGATGATCACACTATTTTCACGTCGTATATAACTACAGTGAATAAGCCTACTGCACGTACCTCTCCTTCCCAGCCTGCTATCGTTCCAGTTAGCATTTCCAGCTCCATTTCCTTCCTTTTCCTTACTTCATGACAGCTCAACTACAAACACAAAGGCAATAACAATAATGTCTTCGCACAAATACATTGATTGGCTAAAAACCTACCGACTCTAAAACAGTGAAACAGATTTATCTGCCAACATGAAAATCCTAGTTTACTAAAGTCGATAATTCACATCATCTAATTTAAAAATCAAATTCATACATAAACAATATGCAACGTGTTATAACCACCATAAAACTCTCTCCAACTATAATATGACTGCTTACCCTGCTCAATCGCCGATAAAACCTAAAGCCGAACCTGCAACTTTGAGGCATAACTGTCTGGCAAAATCTTATCCTGATCCTTCGCTCTGTCAATGTCTTCACAAATCTACCTTCGAAGCTGTATTGAGCAGCATGTCTAGCTAAGCTAATGCTAATATGAAGTATTTAATGTACGAACATGCTTTTGCTTATACTATTTCCATTAATTATTAATGATGTTTGATACTATTTGCTAAAGTTATTACAGACAATAAGTTCCACCGACATATTCCTCATATTTTATCTGAAAAAGACCTATCTTCTACTTCAAATCAGAGAATATCCTCCTCCGCTATCAAAGAAAAGAACGCCATGTGACGCTATTAAATGCAACTGCCAAACTTTGCCTCTAGTCTTTTGCGAGATAAAAGCCCCCATACCACGATAAACAATTCCTAGATACAAAACGAAGTACGACCATTCTGTTCGAATGGCACCTGCACTAAAATCGACTGATAGTAAACTCGAGTTCCCCGTACCTTTAACTTAACCAATACAGTAGTGAGTTATGGGGTGACATGACCCCTCAGTTATCACGGAAGCCTTCCAAATATCTTCTAATCTCGATATTCGATCCAAATAGCTTTCATATGACAGAAAACTGCCAATTACGTATACTGACGCATAATGATCTTGTGGGCACTGTTCGTGTTGCTTTCTGATAAGCTAATAAATGCAGTCACTTGGCAACCTTTTTGCCTCAGATTTTATGTCACACACGTGCTACAACATTAATACCAAATGACGGATCACTGACAAACAGATCCATCCTTCATAATACTTAACAATGACTAAACAGCTCCTGCCTTCCAAATATTTAACACCGACGTCAAGTTAGTAAAAAAACGCACAGGCTCCTTCAACTTCAGTACAACTATGTCGGGACCTTACAACGGCAAAGTTTGCTCTGATGGCCAAATATACGACGACAGTTCTGCAGTTTCTTACACTTCAGTTTAGCTAGATCATTAACAAAAGCGAGGATAGCAGCAAAAACTACACAATCAGCCATCGGACACAGAAAACTACGCCTATATTTATTTACCTGTATTTTAGTTGATAGGAAGACAGAAAGTCCACCTACTCAATAAACCAGGGTTTGACCTTCATATTAGCGTATTGCTGATCAGACATTGTAGTGAACAAGACTACGCAAGCAGGCAAGCAAGAAGCGGGTAACCTTAAGAACAATAAGAAGCTGAGACACAATACTCAATTCGTAATAGGCTATCTCCACTATTCAAGTTTGCTACTTGCTCATCCTAGGACTCCGCTCGGCCAAGCCGCCTTTTGTAAACACCTTTTACAGTAACGTTTAACTGAAGAATATGATCTATTTTAAAAATGGCACTCTACGAAGTACCTTATAACTTTTTTTCAAGAACTGAATTCCAGAATTACAGAGCGATCTTTAGCAGAATCTCAAAAGATAGGCTTCATTGCAACAAGATACTTCATGCAAACTATTGAAATAATGGATTACCTCAAACACACCATCTATCCTCTCTCAACAAATTCAATAATCCTATACGTCCCCGCGTTTCTTTGATATGATTGTTTTGGAGCAACTCACTGTATTTCTAGAGGTAAAATTCAAATCACAGGAGGCTTCCGGGATTCCAAGCGGAATAGTCACTCTCCATACAGTTAGGTCGCTGACAATACTGTCTACTTAACAAACCTTGCGATATTTGAACGCCTTCAAAAATCCGAGAATACAAATCAACAAGTCAGTAATAATAAAAACTTACTGCTATAATTTGGTAAACTTGCGCTTCTTTCTTGATGTCTAAGTAATCCACGTGATCCTCCTGCCAACCAAAACGGCGAAGAATCAATAAGCAAACAAATACAATAAGAAGCAATATGATCCAGTTAAATACCTAGTACAAACACAGTGATATTAAATGACTGATGTTAATCATCTATCAGAAGTCATTTTGATGGTCAATGTAAAGGTTATAAAGAAAGCAATCTACAAGATATTTTAGGAAAGATTGGCCAAAACACAAGTCATCTTCCCCACCCATGTGCCACATTACTACTGTTTACTGATTTAGCGACTAAGACAAATCCGCTCTTATGATGGCAATCAGGCACTACATTTGACCTCTATAAAGGATAATTGCTTGTGATAAGCAATGCACCATTCCTTATCAAAAAAAGGAAATAACACTAAAGTAGCTAAATTACCCGAAGTAAAACAACCTAAATTTTTAAAACAACCTAACCAATTATCACTTCATTTAAGTTTGCCTAGTGTTACGACTTTCCCCGCCCTTTTGGTATCTTTACCTACGACGATATCTAGTAATTGTACTTCTGAAAACTGAGCAAGAAGGCTTAGCTACCACATGAAATCTTGCTGCAAATTATTCTCAATGATCGATTGGAATTGGAAGTGGTTCATCACTTTCAAAATAAGGTAGGCTGACACATTATAACTGAGATAAGCATCCCGTCGTCGTCCAACCACTGACTACCCTCTTGACCGTTGAAATCCTACGTTGATCAGTTGTAAACATATCTCTTCTCTTCAAATCCTTTCATACGACCAAAACGTCGACAAATGCTTCCCTTCTACAACTTTTCGATAGTAGAGGTCACCAGGAGCATGCTCATCTCCTGTCACATTCAATCATTCATCTTTGAAACTTAATTCAAGATTTCCAGGATTTAAGGTGTAAAGATGCTTATGGCTTGCTCCTTAGACAACAAGAATTTGCCTTTTCGTTGGGCCTCTTCGGTTGACCATTCAGTTCCACAGACACTGACTTGATTAAAACAACACAAATCTGATAGCCAGAATTTAATTGGCTACGTTTAAAACACAGATGGGCTAAATTTCATTGATTTCTTCTCGATTTCAATTCTGACAATTTTGTCCTCTGAGGAGTGTCTGACGAAAAACGCTCTTCAGCACTGAAATGTTTTCACTGTTTGAGAAGGTGCTTAACAGATCAAGTTACAGTAAAAATATATTATTTATGAATAAATGTCGTTATCGGTTTATGTGATTTTGTAGTCATTACAACACTTCTTTATACTAACAAATAACCCTTCAAAACTTTATGAAACCCACCTCAATGTGTCTTTCTAGCTCCTTTAGTTGACTTGCATACTTTTCCACGTGTACAAAAGGCTGAAAAATAAACGTAATACATAGATAACACTTTGCAATGCAGTTTTCTTAATGACTTCGTATTCTACGATACTATTTTCTAACTAATATGAAAGTGAAATGCCCAACGCACGCTGAAACAGACCAAACCATAGAATTGACGTTATACTTATCGCCAATACAAAACACACAAAAAGTGCGATGTAGTTGTAATGAATTTACCATTACAAGTCTGGACATCCTCATTGTAACTTATTTGGCCCATTTAAAACGTCACAGAATCGTCCCCTGCGGTTAAATTTTGTATGGAATCAATAGCAAAATAGAAACAAAAATATATGCAGAAAACGGGATAAACCGCAAAAAAAGGAGGTAAATAACAACAAATTAAGGCAGAAAAAGATTCAAAAGTGCATGAAAGCTGGTAACCACGCTAAAAACAATTTGGTAAGCAATCAAATAGAAAATAAAGCAAGAACGCACACTGAACAGAAAGAACTTAAGGTAGGAAGGAACCCTTCTTGGCCCACCACGCACAAAAATATAAAAATCATCCGAGGCAACTATTTCACGAAACATGGTAAGACTAGATCCAATCAATACATCCACTTCCACCTTTTGTGGAGGGACTTGCTTAAAGCACCTCTGTATGGAGAGCGTGAAGCAGAGCTAAAAGTGTCCTTGAAGAACATTTATGTTTATTACATTTTGGCTCGAAAAATCTCTACTTAACATTGGTCAACATTTATGATAGACTTTCGACAAACTAAACATACCTTCGACAGATACGTTGTTAGTGTCATAATTCCTGGGCTTGATGCTCCTTGACCCTCCATAAAATCACTTAACTGCTCACTACAAACGTAAAGAAGAGGAGAAGAGGGAAATGACTCTAGGGGTGTTTTTAACATTTCGTGACATTTGAACCCCAACAAGAAAATGATAGTACAGTTGTGAACTAACGATTGTCTGCAACGCTTTTCAGAACTTTGACCTTGACTGTGGTAATGTAATTAATCATATCGGGGTCAAAACGAGATATCTCTACTGCACCAGCACAAGTTAATGTTTGCAAGACACAAAGAAGTTGATTCGCTTGCTTTTGAGTGTACAATAGTTGGTCACTCGGGCGAGAATAGATTTAATACCTCAATAGTGTGGTCAGCTCCACTAAGTACACATTTTACAGTTGCAGTTAGCAAACTACAAACGAATCGAAAGTAATGGAGACCAGTCAGACAATCACCGCCAGTGGACGAGGTCGGTCGATTCGAGGGGCGATCGAGCAAGTATAAACCAGCCCTAAGGTAGCACAATCATTTTAATCAGACCTTGTATAGTCTCATAACAAGATCCTGATAACAGTGTTAAAATTTAACATCACGTGCATCCATACTTGGATGTAATGAGTATATACTCATAACTGGGCAAGAAAACGCATAGTATTTCTAAAACTGCAAGCACTGCTAAGCAATGTGACTCTACAAAATCGTATACAGATTGCCGCTTCAGTATGATAGGTAAAGCTAGGTTTGCTTTTCACTTTGCCGTCCTCGAATCCGCCCACATCAAAGCAAGAAAAGCATTGCTAACGCAGACAAAAAGAACCTGTCTTTTCATTGGGCCTCTTCGGTTGACCATTCAGCTCCACTGACACTGATTGGTCAAAACAACCCCAAACTAGCAGCCACTTCTGATTGGCTACTTTCAAAACACAGTTGATGTTGAAGTTTCATTGATGTCTTCTTAATCGCAATTCTGACGAGTCTGTACTCTGAGGCGTGTCAGACGAAAAAAGCTTTCCAGTACTAAAACTATAACCATGCAGATTGAAAAATGGTCATCGCTAGGACCCCAACTAGCACAGCAGAGCGCAACCTTCCCAACATTTCGAGGTTATGACTATACTTTACTATTAAGTACATAAAAATAGTCAAAGTCTCCAAAGACCCAAGAATGCTACACAGGTCATCCGACGATGTGTAAATCAATCTCGTACTCGCACGGTAACGTAACAACGCTATCCAAGATATCCTACAGCATACAACATATAATAATGTATGGCCAGAAAAATTAAATGCGATCCTGCCGTCACTTACCTAAACTGGGAAAGCAGCTCTGCCGCTTGTGGATGTCCCGCACAATAATCGAGATATAAATTCTTCATCTATATAACGAAAGAGTCATAACATAGGCATAGAAAGTAATCAGAAATTTACATGTCTAGTGAAAAGTATTGCCTAAACTACGATGACCAATTATAAACTGTTCTCTGTTCCTTTATTTGGGTGTAGTAGGATAGCCGTGAAAATGATATAGTTAGTTAAACTCCAATTAATACTGTTAAGTTTCGACACTACAAATAAACCTTCATGGTCAACTGATAGGCACTATCTAAAAATATGGCTCAAAGAACTATGTTGCCATAAACAATAATGCGAAAGAGCTCAGCCATACGTTAATGACCTGACAAGCTCGTCACAGAAGCATTAACTATTCTAATATAACACTAAAATATAAAAATTAAGATACATTGTCACACAGATTGAAATCAAAACTCTCTCTCTCCTTACAAACCACCTTGGTCATTAGAACATTTGGGGGGTGTATTACGCTTAGTTCTTAATGGGTAATAAATAGCATCGAATCTGGAAAGCTAATCTTCTCATTGCGTCGAAAAATGGACGCGGGGTTGTTCACATTAGTTTTCCACTAGTATATCAAATTTATGGCACGTACATCTAAGATCGATCATCGGGTTATGATAGAATGGTTGAAAATGTTCACTTCTCGCAAGTGAATTTGAACTTGAACGAATTACGGTCCTAATAATGACTTACCGATGGTTATGACGTCTTTAATAGCTGTGTAAACTATTCACGTCAAGCAAAGGGTATTAGGAGCATGCCAAAGCCATATAAAAACTGGGGAAACATAGGCATCTCTCTTTCATCTTAGAAAGCATGCCAAAGCGACATAAAAACTGGGGAAACATAGGCATCTCTCTTTCATCTTAGAAAGCATGCCAAAGCCACATAAAAACTGGGGAAACATAGGCATCTCTCTTTCATCTTAGAAAAGTTACTACATATGCATTGTTAAATTAGAATCCCAAGAGATTTGTCGGGAAACTGAGTTTGAATACATGGTTCACCTTTCACTCATTGGTCATTTAAGGTGGGGAAGGGAATCGGACTAAGGCCGCACATATGAAATCATAAATCACTATATCGCCCTTTTTAGATGCCAGGATAAGATAAGCGGTAGAAAAGTCGCTCACAAAGGCATTCTAAAGACAACATCTTTCAAAGGAGGGTTCCCAATAGCCCCAAATATGTGGTGCGGCGGGCCTTCCACTGTTGGTATGCCCCAATCTAGTATTGTTCTGAGGTTTCACGAAGGTAGCCACAGTAGTCGGTCGCAAGATACAAATAAAAATGTGATTTCAGTAATGAGATGAAACTACATAAAAACCCCTTAAAACAGAACTGGAAGTCCCCTCACTAGACGTCACACACAAAGTCTCCATAAACCTCTCACTGCACTTGTCATAGTACACACTAAATCCCTTTTATCTCTCTCGCACAAACAAGATCATACCAAATTTCTGTAATTCTGTGATTCAAAATCTACTACAGAAAACATGCCACTATTGACATCTTTTTGAGCTCCTTATAAACAAGATCTCCTTCATCCATTCTTAGAGCTCTCATTAGAAAGTTGATCATTTGATAATACTTGATAGGGAAAAGGGGTAGCCGAATGGTTAATAGATTTTCCCCATCCTGTAAATAGCACTTCTCAACGTAAAATCTGAGGAGAGGATTTACGCCTGCCCAAGAAGGCGCTAAACACAGGTACAAAACATAGGTTAAAAGAATGGGATTAATGTACGTAGTGTCACTTTTCTTACCTGCATGGCATTCCGTAAAAAGCAGGCACCAATCCTCTGGTCTTCTAGATTATACCTTTGGTTTAGTATATTAATAACACTTTATTAGAACACGAAATGAAAAATTGAAAGTTCTACATAAATTGTTCCATGACCTTGTCCTTTATCTAGAAAGACAAGCTATTTTTACCGACAATAGAAGAACAGAAAGGTAATGATGTACGGAATTGATGATAAAATACAACAGAAGTCTCATGTTCATAGCATCAGCGCTGTGGACGAGGGGAAACACAAAGACACACTTACTTCACGTAGAATGATCTACAGAACTTTATCTAAAGAAAATTAGCCCGCGTTGCAAACTAAGAGAGAAGCAATTGCAAAAAACCCTTTAGTCAAACTTCCAATCACATTTTTCCTCAAAGAAACGACATATCTGGCTTATCTTTGCGAGTAAAGTAGGCAATACTCTTCTGGTAAGCAAAATATCACGATCAGCCATGTCTTCTTCCCTTTCACCGACACAGCAAATAATCAACCTTCCGGGGCTGCTATAAAGCAATCTGTCGTTGTAGGGATAATGACTGTGTATGTCTCCCAATATCAAAAGAGCTGATTGGCGAATAATAACAACTAACAATAAAACAACAAAATAGACAATTTCTTACTCCATTTCATCTTCCAATTCTTTTAATAGATTCTGATGAAAAGTTACTATTTTGTCATAATTTCCACATAATGACGTCACTTGTGCTGGTGTCATTCTACAAAAAAACCCAACCAAGACCGTCTCATCAGATATTGATATACCGTAAAACCGTAATGATGAAAAGCAAGTAACCACCCAAAAAGAGCGTACACTATAAGTGGGTTTTTTTACGGGGTGGGGGAGGGCAACCAGGAGATAAGGACAAGATGAACAACTGTTTACAACGATACAACAACGATAGTTTTATTATATTTCTCAGAGCAAACTGGTGTAGGGTGCTGAAATCTGCAAAAACTTGGCGTCTGAGCGTAAGCACGCTTTACATTGTTTACTAAGGCATATCAAACCTGTAAATACCACCAGTAGGGTGCAATCGGTCTCAAATGAAATGTATAGGAACGGTCTTAAGTCTCTAGTACGGTTAACTAATAGTTCATAACTACTGATGAACAGACGTCTATGCACGTATTAAAATATTCATTAAAACATGACATGATTTCAAAGTTCTAAAAGTAAGGGCCGAATGTGTGCAGAAGAACGGCTTGATTTAAGTGTGAGTCATGTTCTAATTTGACAATATAGTCGCCCCATTGCTTCCTTGACTACACGCCCTCTCCATATTTCCTTGACAAGTGACTAGCTATAGCCTGAGCCAAAGCAAAAATATGTATAAATAACTCATGCAAAGTACAATTTATCAAATCAATTTTAAAAAGTAAAATATTCTCAGTCCACCTACACATCAGATTCTTTCAGAGGCTCTATATATTTTTCAAGGAAACTCTAAAAATATATAAAAAAATATTACAGATCATTATAAACATGACTTTCTCTGCTTTATGCCCAAGATCTACTCCGTTTGCAGGAAAACCTCTTACTAGCATATCCCTTCTTTATATAATATCATACTCTCCACTTATTACGAGGTTTGTTTCTTCAGCTTGTTAAGCTGATGCACCTACTAATAATAGCTGCGGAAAATCAACAAAACAAACGGGCTAAAACAAAATGGCCCTGCCAAAAATTGACGGACAGGGACTTTCCTACATGAAAATAACATACCGTCAACCTGCCACACAAGATGGATAAAGAAAAACCTATTTAGTATAAGGTCCATGTCTGAGATGGTCTGAAAATGGTGTTACAGGGAAGGCAAGATTACTTTGGACTACAACTCTAGATATATACATTGTATGGTCGTGTAATAATTACGGAGCCAATTTCATATTGCTGGGTAAACAAACACTTTACGCAGGAGGTCATGCACTCTTGCAATTTATGCCAAAACCTGCATACTAGACAAATCGCATAAATCAAAACTTCTTCAGGATATTCTTTTAACAACCCTAAACTTGAAGACCATTATTTCTTTTTGTCTAGGAATTCAGTACAGATAAGTACAGATTCGTATAGATTGGAAACTTTTCGACACTTTCTATATTTTCGCCACAAGAAGACGATTTTTTAGATAAATTTACATTTTTTATCTTCCCTCACAACGATGGTAGTGCCAATCACAGATTGCAGTATAGAATCTTTCCTTGCACTAGCAAACTATCAATCAACGAAAGGCAACATATAACAAGAAATGGAAATAATATACTTTATTTACATGACGTATTACCAACTAAGGTTTGAAAACTGTTGTGATAACATAACAGTGTAGTCATAAACCAAGTTGATGATAACCAACAGAAAATGACACATAGGACAAAGTATTATTTGGAAGACCTCTAGAGCACAAATGCGCTTCTCAAAATTGGACCCATCCCCGTGCAATAACGTATGTCTCAAGACATCGTGTAAAATGGGGTAAAATATTTTTATCATAATATACAGACGGTTTGCACCAATAAGCCCGTTGCAAGGGAGATCAATTAAAGGTAACACGTTCTGGGGCAACAGCATAATGGGACCGGGACTAAAGTTACAAACGTACTGCGAAATACCTGTAAATCTTTCCCATGTGCCCTCTCTGTATCCAATATACTTTTAAGAACCTGTACAAAGGACGAGGTAAGACTTAAAATAAAACATTTTCTGCTTAAATAACACTCATACTAAAAGTCAACAAAGGTCGCTTTAGATATGTATAAAAAAGTTCTTTGTAATACCTTATGAATGATGTAAATGGTAAAAGCAGCATTTTCAAGAAACAATACTATTTTCTCCATGAAACGGAAAACGTTTATATAACCTGTTTCCTTACCAAGCACGGGTAGCAAAAACGGGTGATGTGAAGTGTTTTGGGTGATGATAGAAAACGTCGTGCTGGGGCGATGGCATATTACTATGCCTACATAAGCATCTCTTTAGAATAAATTGAGGTTAAAATCAATACAATACTAAACATGTGAGATTGAGCTAAACATTCTTTTATGCTTTTGCAAAAAGTATAGTGTTATGTGCAATCTGTTACCACATTTAGAAGTAATGTTTAATCCGATGCCCGATTTAATCATTCTTTTAAAGCATCTCAAATTTAGCATATCTGATGGCCACTTTTACCAGTGGGTGTTCAGTCTAGGGCCGTGTAACACAAATAGGAAACTAAATAAAAAAAGGTTTCTTTACATTGTAAGGGTAATATTTAACATATTAGAGACAGAATAGAGTAAGCATATTATACAAATAGAAGACAGTAACTCCATCCAACTCACTACAGTCTTATTCAATGCCCCAGAATTTTAATTTCTTGTCCATGACAATTGGCTCGGTGGTACAATGAACATGTACAAGGCCCACCTTTAGCCAACACCCACAGGCTGAGGATGATTGTTCTACAAGGACACAAAGAAACCTTCGAGTGCTCAAGACCGTGACGGAATCACCGAATATTATAGCATAACAGCTGCAAAATTATATTTATTGAGTAGGTACATTATTTTTTCCCCATGTATCCTTACGATCTACTATAATTATCTATTATAATATTGCCTCTATTCCCTTAAGGGAAGGTTACTGTTAGTACCATGTGTTAAAAAGCGTTATTTTGCTTTAAATACGAAAAGTTAATGATCATCGATACAGGATAAAGTCAAGCCACAAAGTCAAAATGTAGAGTCCTTTTCTTTGGGTATATTTTATGCGCTTCTCATCTACTTCGCCGATCATCCTCAAATGCCCACCTCAACGGATTCTATTATCATTTTAACATTTAGAAGTGATACAAAAAATATCGGGCATTAACTTACCAGATCATGGTATGACTTGCCACTGTCAGCCCTTGGTGAGGCTGGTTTCTTTGCTTCCCTGTTTCCATTATCAGGTTCTGGACCTGTTTTGATAGACATGTTAAAAATTGTATGCATTAACACAAATTATGGAAGGGTATATAAAACTAAATGGACCTCAGTTGCTGGACTCTGGTAAGATAAATCCGACATGCAGCACCGGCATTACTAAAAATTAACTTTCTCATACGCTGTATCAAGAAAAAAGAGGTCTATTTGTTCACTACGCACCTCATACATCGATTTGACATAAAACAAATCAATAAATGAATAAAGACGCATTCAAAGATAAGAATAAGGAAGTGAGATGAGTTGTAAAGTAGCATTTTTACATGGCTTGATGCTGGTGGTGAAGATAGTGGTTATAAAACTGGTAAAGATAGTGGTTATGATACCGGTGAAGATAGTGGTGAAGATAGTGGTGATGATAGTTGTGATGATAGTGGTGATATTAGCGGTGATGATAGTGGTGATGACTGAGGTGATGATGGTAATAATGACAGTGATGGTGGTGAAGATAGTGGTGATGATGGCGATCATGGTCATGGTGATGATGGCGATCATGGTCATGGTGATGTTGGCGATCATGGTCATGGTGATGTCGATGATGGTGGTGACGTTGGTGGTGACGACGGTGACGATAGTGGTGGTGATGATGATTGGTAGTGATTACGGTGGTAGTGATTATGGAGGTGGTGATGGTGGTGATGATGTTGATAGTGATGACGATGACGATGATGACGATGATGATGATAATGATTATGGTGATAGGGATGGTGATGATGACGTTGAATGTGACGATGACGATGATGATGATTGTGACATTGACGATAATTATGACATGGATTATGTCACGTATTTCTGGAGCTTAATTCCTATTCCAATTACGGCTGCAGTAAAAAGAATACTGCCCCTTTTAACTGAAAGCTTTGATAGAAAGCATGTGTATCCTGGTGTCAGAACAAGCTGAAGAAATACAAAAGCTACAGTCAATTTTAATGACAAAATCATGTTACAAACAACAATAATAATAAAAATAATATCGATGATAATGATGATAAAACGTAATGATAATGATGATAAAATCTTTTACTTGCCATAACTAAACCTGTAAAGCCTGCTTGCTACTGGGTGCAATTTTGCGGAAAACCCCAATATTCCCCGACTAAAACCAGATCTAGTCATGTAAAACTCAACTTCAGTGGCATACCCGGTGGAACATTTTGTCTGCTGACAAGTTGATGAAATTTTCTACTAAACAGTCATTGCGCGTGGTACGCTTGATGAACATGGCCCATGGCTGCCTACGATCTTAGATGGAATTAGTAGATCCTCAATAGCCAACGATCCTAAAATAGGACTTTTATCGTACATTAAATACAGTCAATCCATACAACTAGCTAGGATGACTCCCTTACTCTGGGGGACTACTAATCAAGTTTTGGGAATGTTGTGAATAGCGGAAGGGTAAGGTATGGAGATCGTGAGGTACACTTGAAACATAGTTTGTACTAACTACAATTTTGAATAGTAGGGTGAAGGCAACACCTAATCTGCTGTTTTATCACTATGCAAGTAACATGAGACTATTCAAACTAACAGTGTAAACCTGTTTATTAAGGTGCCTTCTTGTCAAAGAGAAAGCTGTTCCGATCAAAAATTCCGGCTTATGCAACAAGCATCCGCCACTTGTCTTTCAATCTTCTCTACTCGCTATTCACTTATTCACCTGTGATAGTCATGAACCAACTACTAGAGTTTTCCAATTTTCTATGTCTACCTGTTTTCGTGATCCTAACTGTCAATTTCTTCTCAAGTAGACTATACACAATGATTTTAATATTTGGCGAATAAAACCAAATTCATTTGGGGAGTATAATGTAACAAATGGGATTAGAGCAACATCATACCTTAATTTGATTATCTCACAATCCTCTATCAAATCTGTAGGACAAGGTCCAGATTTCCCCCTGCCCAGTAAAGCACCAGGTTTTTACTCTTTACCACACAGAGAAGGGCAGCAAATGTTTGTAAACAGTAAATACATTGAGTGTTGTTTAACAGCTTTCATTTCTCAGTATACACTACTTTGCAAGCAGGATGAGCATGTATTGTGCCTAGCACAGGGAAGAGTTAACTACAGCAATGACACTGTAACGTTATATTACAACATTAGTATTGGTAGTATTAATAGTGTATTTAATAGGGGTATCATTAAAATTCATGCATGTCTTTATGTGCAGGATCCTTCAAGCTTCTAAGCTAAAATTCCTCATGAACACGAAATGTTATTCGTAAAGTATGAAAAGAATGAAAGTCATTGTCTAAAGTAAATAATATCATATCACGGCTGCCAGATGACAAGACTCATAAGCCTCAGTAATGGAAGAGATTAGAGTGTATAAAAAAGGACTCAACATATATCAAAGCCTCCTTCAAAAAAACCCCCAGAAATCAATATCAGCACTCATATGAACTAAATACATTCAAAATATAACATACCTGAAGATATATCTTTCACATAATTAGTTGGAAACCAGCCTATCTTCCCGTCTAGCGTGCCTTCCCACCATCCTCCATCAACAACCTGTCATTGCCAAAAAAAACAATGAAAAGAACTACAGTGCTTAACGCTATTAATTAATATAAACATTTTCTAAGAACTTAGTAACCTGTTTTGGCAGGTTGTCGAATTGTCAAAAATGTGTGATTTATCAGTATCTAATTAGTGAGATATCATACAAAGAGCATTAATGCAAGAGATGATTAAACTTCAATGGATTAAATATTCCAAAGGATTATCACTTGTGTCTTGTTTAGGTGACTACTTTGATAACTGGTGCATCAAACACACTCCAATCACATGATAGATGCTATGTTGATCACAAGAGTTGCAGAAACCTCTTTTACAGCAAAATAATCAAAATGCCAACCACATGTAATCAGCATTTACATAGTTCTATCTGTTACATGCTGAAGATGAAATAGCTTCAACGTGAAAGTAATAGAAATCATCAATAACTTTATCCTGAACACAACTATCTCAAGCAATGCCTTTTTAAAACCAGTTTAAAGGGCCAACTATTACAAAATTTCCAACATAAAAACCCCAGATGTATTCATACCTTTGTGATTACAACAATGTCACCCTTGTTAAATGAAAGCTAAAAGAGAACAAAAAAGGATTTATTACTTTAACATAAAACCCTGTCTGGGATAAAGTGATCATACACATTGTCAAGGCAACCTGAGGCACCCATTTTATCGACCTAACACAAAAACTATAGATCTACTGATCTCAGTTGCAACTTAAGCATAAAGTTTAAATGATTCAGGGATGGAATACAAACCACAAGCTCATAAGCCGACAAGCACAAGCTGAGTTACATCTCAGGCTCATAAAGGGAAGGCACCTGAAACACGCGGATGGGCTATCAACAGAACAGCTAGATATAATATGCAGGTTTGCTGAGAGCATTATATTTGCACAAGATAAAGTCTTTGGTTCCAGTACCATCCAGTTCCAGTAAACATTCTTGCAAAGTATTTAAGTACTATCTGTTGTTTATGCCTTAGCCAGTTTCAGATGGCTAACCATATTAGAATCAACTCTACGATTCATAAATGGTGTAACTATCAAACAGGTTGAAATCAAAACAATGGGGAAACTGAGAAGTGCTGTATTTGAGTACAACAAAAAAAAATGCATTCATCCAGATGCATTCAAATACCAATTTACAGATTAGCCACAATGTAAAATGTTTTATTTATGAATAAACCAGTGGGGCCATATCAAGGGTCTGCAGTAGTTGATACCCAAGGCTGTTTCAGTAATGCTTTAAAACTTGCTTTGTCAGGTATGAAGTGAAATAGAGACATTTTGTCTGCTGGTGCACCTGCTCTACAGAAGATTATGATCAGACAATACATGGAGTTTTTCTGTCACCTTAAGTTGACACAGTGATGTGATGTATCAATTCTAGTCCTTTATAATCGAACAATACCAATACATTCATTATTTTAGTAATCCTCTTGCATACCCAAAGTGTTTTGTGACAAAAATTGGTCAGGTCGTGGTCGCAAGACCATCTTAGAGCAAGATCTCTAAAGCACGAACTTTAAAATTTCTTCCTTTGGTAATGTGCTTTTTGGTAAATATACTGCATGACCATAAACGTATTCTGATTAACCAGCTTAGCTTACCTGCATGGATAAAAAATTGAAGACTTTAAAACTTTTCCCACTGTCTTTTTTGACAATCTGTTTCCATAATGTCTTGGTGCCCTATCATTTATCCAACCAATTAATGTTTCTGAACTACCTAGTAAAATGCAAATCTATGGTCTGATTACTCATATTTTCAAGGGTTCTGGATGGCCTCGACCATTAAAAACAGCACAAAGGCAGTCCAATCTTAGTATTTTTGACCCACTTTTAACCCTATTTGTTCGCTTCTTGCAACCACTAAATGCAAAATGCCTTTTAAGCAACTATTTTATAGTGGAGACAACTCTTTCACATAAAATGTGACCTTTTTAAAATAAAAGACAACTTGTGTGAGAAAATCAAGACTTTTTGCAAAGAAAGTCAAAACTGCAAATTGAGTTTTTTTGCGGTGCACAATGCAAAAAATGCCCAAATCTCATATTTTTTGGCTGATTCTTATTAATTAGAGCAGAAGTCATCATGTTAACAACAATGTTAAATGGAGAATGTAACTATGCAGCTTTGAGACACAGCCCAGTATCTGTTGTACTATCAAAACAGAACTCTTCTGGTCATCCAATATTTACACTCTGCAAAACACCTTCCATTTAGATAATGACAGGTAGGAGGGCAGCTTGACAGGTAGGAGGGCAGCTTGACAGGTAGGAGGGCAGCTTGACAGGTAGGAGGGCAGCTTGATGGGTAGGAGGGTAGTTTAACAGCCAGGTTTTTCTTTCTTCAATTATGTTTACCCATAATGAAATGCTTAATTGACTTATCTATTTGTGCACTGTAGTACATACTGATACTTAAAGGAAATGACACAGCTACAATACAAACTATTTTTAATTTTATAGTGGGGCATTCACTCTTTGCACCAGAACTTACCTCATCTTCATCTTTTCCGACAAATGGGAATGTGCCCAGTACAAAGTGAATGTCATCCAGGACATCAGCAAGACACTGAAATTTCAAGAGAAGATATCAAATCCTTAGTGAAAAATCTAATATAACATGATAAGAGTGGTATAGTCCTCACAGAAGTTACGGTCCCCTAGCAATAGAGTAATAAGATTTTAAGATATGAGTGGAGACAACCTTTTCTGGTTGATTCTGAATATATTTTTCAGATCAAACAACAATTCATAGATTCAACATATACAACCTGGGTAAACAGATGATGACAATAATGATGAGGAGGAGGTGGAGGAAGAGGAGGAGAAAGAGAAGGAGAAAGAGAAGGAGAAAGAGAAGGAGAAAGAGAAGGAGGAAGTGGAGAAGGAAGAGGAGGACAAGGAGGAGAATAATGATGATGATGATAATGATGATGATAAAAGAATAATGAGCATGTGTAGAGAACACTGGCTTTGCTCTGTAGTATAACATGGCATGAAAGTCAGTGAAGGTATGTTATCCACTGAAGCTGTGTTCAGACCAAATTGGACATATCATGGGTTACTACAAAATCTACCATACACTGCTATTAAAATGCAACTGATGACCTCTGCTGCTCAACTGAAACCACCTCTATCCCTTGTGGTGTATAAAAACTAGGGCTGTCCAATGAACATCAATTAATTGATTAATCAAAGTTTGGTGTAACCTTTGATTACCACTGAAACAGAATGATCTTAAAATACCCTGTTTTCATGACAATAATCAATTACCTCAATTTCACGAAGATGATTGATCATGTAGCCTCTCTGCCTTGTGATTGTTCATCTGACAATGATCGATCACTAGTCAACAGTGATTGAATGTCACTTGGCAATCTGAATGTCTGTGATGATCAATTACCTGCCATGATCTCAGTTTGTGCATTTTTTATCTTAACACAAGATCAAATATCAGGGAACAGGCAAAGTCACCCTAGACAATCCACTTGCCCGCAGTAGAGTATCATTCTTGGAATAGTCAAAATTTGAAGGTGTGGGAAAGACCTTTTTGATAACAGGGATTACTTCCTTAAAAGAATAGCAGAAAGAAAGTATGCATTGGGTGTTTTTGGTTAGAAAAGCAAAATGATCATAATCAAAGTACTACAGAAACCAGAAACGACACAACATATTAAAGTCTTTTGTGTACAAAAGCCTACAAGAATCAAGCAGCCTTTTCTTTATCAAAGTAGTAAGGTTGACTGTTAACAAAGTATTCGAAAAACCATCCAAGAACTCTTTGGGGTGCAGGCCTCTGTTGACATAATGAGGTAGATTTAGGGGGTTTATGTCCTTTGGTGATTTTAAATAGAGGCCCCTTATAAATACAGTTTGGGATTTTCCAGATAAGACACATACAAGAGAAGCAATAGAACACTCATACTTTTACTATCCTGTTGCCCCCCATTCACCCAAGCTAATTTTCTTTTGATAAATTAAATAATCTTCAACAAATTTCATA